>LNAC01000095.1:1320-62997 GCA_002007465.1 Ailurus styani
AGGGAGGGAAAAATAATGAAACAAGATGGGATGGGGAAGGAGACAAACCATAAGAGACTCCTAATCTCACAAAACAAACTGAGGGTTACTGGGGGGTGGGAGGGTAGGGATAGGGTGGATGGGTTATGGACATTGGGGAGGGTTTGTGCTTTGGTGAATGCTGTGAAAGATGTAAGCCTGATGATTCACAGACCTGTACCCCTTGGGCAAAGAATAAAAATAAAATTAAAAAAAAAAAAAGAGTGCATTTCTAGGTGTTCAATCTAAATGTTTAACAATTACCCACACAAACTGGCCTCGGAAATAAATGACGATAATGCAAAAATAGAAATCAAAGTTAGATATAGACATGGCTTTGAAATCTCAAAATCACTAAAATCATCAATTATCTTTATTTGGCAAGGGGAAGGCAATAACAGTAAAATGTATATCGGCACCAACTGTGATGTGAAATTTAAAACTCTAAAACCCCATTAAAATCAGCCTGGTAATGAGGTACCATATGCACTGATCTACAGTTGCCGGAGGATCCCTAACCTGTGGCTTCTTTTTCTCTGTCACATTACCTTGTTAAGTAAGAACAAGCTGAGAATGTTTAAGTATTCATGAGAATGTACATAATACAAAGGTTGACAAGTTTAGGAATGGATATTTTTCTTCTGCCTTTTGATATATACTATAGATATCCTTTAATATGCCATGTATGCTTGTTTCCAAAGCAAGTTTTAAATATAATGTATCAAAAGCTATTCATATGGAGTAAAACAAATTAGTCATTCTGACTACAAATTTATATATGCATTCTGGTAAGGGAACTGGTTTAATCTGATGATTACGGGGGCCTATTAATCAAAGTGCTGATCAAAAGTCATAAAGAAAAAGATCCATATTTCATTACCATCTTCCGAGGCACCCAGTTCTTTGCACTTCTTTATTGCTCACCTTTATAAATAATTCAGTGCCTATTCTCTTTTTCATACACTTACATCTTTTTCATTAACACCTGTGAAAGTTGAGATTTTATACTGAAGGCAGAAAAACTTTCAGCTCCAGCTGAACATTTTCATTTTTTGGCTCAGAGAAATTATTACTAAATAAGCTCTGGGTCTATGAGATAAATAAAATAACATTTTTATTTACATGTTCTTGACAAATTGATTATTCACATTATTTTCCTTTTCCAGGCTTAGCAGTTTGTCCTTACTAAATAGGTATGCTGCCGCGAGGATTTTCACAGGAGGAGAAAACTATCTTTGAAGTAACTCCATAGCTACACATGAAATTTTTAAGGCTGCATGTATGAAATTTCATCTCTACCAAGTTAATCGACCAATCATCCATATTGTGAAATGCATTACACATTTTCAGGACTCTGGAAACTACTTACTTTTAAAATTGATTTATTAAAATTCTCTGCCATCAAGTGACATAATTGTATTACTTGAAAACAGTAAAAGTCAAATATTCTATTCCCACATGACATTTCCCCTTCTCTTTCTTCTCTCTTTTTTCTTCCTTTCTTTTAGATGAATTATTCTAGAAAACTCTCATGTTTCTTTAAAGGGAAAAAGGAATTTGAATCAATACTGACTTCCTCCCACTTTCTCTCCACCTGCTTAGTTCCAGCCCCCCCCCTTTATTTGTTTGCATTTCTGAAAGGATCAAGGTGGGAAAGCATGCATGTTCACTTGTAATAACTTGAGGTAAACTAAAAGCTTGTTTTTATTTATTTTGTGCTTACATTATAATGTATAACATGAGTCACCCACATCTCTGCAAAGGGCCAGCCCTAAATATTTTCTAATTTGTGACTCATTCAATACGTGTTCCAAATCATTTCTGTCACTTTAGCGTAAAAGCACTCTTACACTGCATGTAGATAAATGGCTGTGGATGAATCTTTACAATGAATCTTTATGAGTGGACACTGAAATTCTCTTTTTATGTGATTTTTGCATAAAAACTATTCTTAATTTTTGTAAATTAATATCTGAAAATCTAAAAAATAATATCTAGAAATGTAAAAACCAATCTCAGCTCTCTGTACTGAAAAAGGTGAAAGGCCATATTTTGCCTTGCCTGATGTGTAATCCGTGCTCCATCATAATACAGAAAATGGCCTATAGTTATACCACGATTAAGGTGAAAAATAGTGAATACACATGAAATAATATCGCCCAAATCTCAAGAAATTTTCATTGATCCACAACATACACAGATATTTACAAAGTTACATGTCTTATTTCCATGTATATTATATAGTTTTAAAAGAAACTGTTTCTTGGGGTGCCTACGTGGCTCAGTCAGTTAAGCAGCCGACTCTTGATTTCAGCTCAGGTCTTGAGCTCAGGGTCCTAGGACCGAGCCCCACTCAGCAGGGAGTCTGCTTGAGGAATTTTCTCCCTCTCCTTCTGCCCTTCCCCCCATTCTCTCTCAAATGAATAAATAATCATTAAAAAGTTGTTTCCTAATACACACACATATAGATATATGCATCTATATCTATATATATATATATATAGATATGCATGTGTGTGTATTACGTGTGCAAGTTTGTTTATTCCTCCCTGATTAGATGTTATAATTAAAATACAACTATTATTCTTTTTCAAACACTAATCATAATGGGTGTGTCAACTCCACCTAGATATCTTACGATCAACTCATATACTCCCTAAGTAACTTGGAAATATTCTTGACACAAAGTTGAAACAATCTTTGATAATTTCTTAATCTCTAGCTCCTGACCCTACCGTCTGAAAATGTAAAATCTCTTCAATTGTGTGAATTGAAAGGTGTCACCATTATTATATGCCCAAATCAGTCATTCTGCCTTGTTCCACCAATGCCAATTAACAATCTAATCTTTGGAAAGATTAGATTAAGTTTGTGTGATTGTTCTTGCTTGGGCACAACTAAAAGATTACTATTAGATGCTTGATTCTTTGGAAATGTTTCCTCAATTATATTTTTAAAAGCACTTACAGAAAAAAAAAGAAATAAAGCAAACTTACAGATCAGAGGGAAGTTTCTTTAAAAGTGTTTGTTTTATACTTGCAAATACTACTTCTGGGGTTAAGGTTACCCATTTTCGAATCATTTCTTGCTTTTGGCTTTGAATTTTTTTAATCTACTTAAAACGTATGAATTAAGTCTCAAAGAAACAGCAAATTTGGGGTTTGTTTTTGTTTTTATTTTGAATTTTATCATTTCTTTGCTATCAAAAACATGATTTGGTAGACAATCCTGTAAGAAGTATAGCCATTTTGCCCCCTGCCATACCAAAAATATGTCATAAATAAAAATACTGTTCAAGGTCATCCATCGTGAAGGTAGAGAAACATTTTCAGTTATGTTATGTGATCCTTATATTTCAGAATAGGAATAAGTGTGCTTCCTTTAATGCGTGCCCTGATTTCCATATACTTTAAGGTCAGCAATAGTTTTGGCAATGGCAAACATCTATGACTACACTTAGGATAAAAGCTATATATAATCAAACAATGAGGAATAAGGTCTCTCCCAAACTTGGACAATCTATTCTTCTTATAGGTCAGTTTGATAATAATGGCAATCCAGAGCAGGACCAACTTAGAATTATTTATGCTAAATATACAGAATTCTTGCTTAACACAAAATTAGGCTAAGTCACATGCCATATTTGTACCTCTTCCAAGACTAACTTCTTTTTTTTAAAGATTTTATTTATTTATTTCACAGAGGGAGAGAGATCACAAGGAGGCAGAGAGACAGGCAGAGAGAGAGGGGGAAGCAGGCTCCCCGCCGAGCAGGGAGCCCGATATGGGCCTCGATCCCAGGACCCTGAGATCATGACCTGAGCCGAAAGCAGAGGCTTTAACCCACTGAGCCACCCAGGCGCCCTCCAAGACTAACTTCTAACTGAATCCCACAACTGATGGTCTTTCTACTCTGAAAGGAATATGACTGATTTATTACAGGAAAAATTTAAATATTCATTTTATTATATCGATCAGTCTGAAGTAAACTGATCTTCTATCTAAAATTCTGGACTGTCCAATAGTAGTTCCACTACTAACATATTTTATTTCAGATTACATCAGAATTCTCTTTTCTTACTTTGTATTTTTTGAGACATTTATTTTTTGCAACATAGTGAAAAAAGTTGGCTCTGACTTTAATATATAGTAAATAAGTTATCTTTAAATAGAAATGCACATAAAACAAGGTAATGTATTGATTGGCTGGTAAAAATGTGACCAGAGGCTCACAGGAATCTATCCCTGTATTTTTCCTAGGAACAATGGCTCGGTATTCACTAACTCAGTGTTTGTGGTGATTTTATAAGACACAAACAACAAGAATCAATAGTACATATCAAGGTCAGTGTCAATTCTTGATGCATATGTTGCTGGTAAGAAATGTTGAATGACCACGAAAAGTCATCCTGTGCCAAACAGAATGTAGGTAATTTGCAAAGAGAAGAAGGAACAGAGAGACTAAGTAGACCCAAGCTGAAAAAGACAGAACGTAGCTTAATATGATTTTCCCATTCCCCTTCCAACATTATTTCCAACCAAGACAGCCTTAATATTTCTCTCAGCCTGACTAAACTTCGGACAGGTTTCTTCCCAATAGGCCCTAGACCTCCCTTTTCTTAGAGCACTCACTCTAGAAAACTTGCAATGCAAATTATTTTCAGCCCCTTTGAGACATAAGTCTTCTCCCAGTCTCTTGCCACTTTTACAACCCAAGAATATCTTTCTCAAGGACCTGGAAGTCATCTCTTTCAAATATTACTATCAAGAAAGATAGCATCCTTTTCTCCCACTCTCTGTAAGAAGGTAGGAGTCTAACTTTCATCAAGATCAATGCCAATTAACAAATACAGATGACCTAAACACAAGAACCAACATCCCCACTGATGTCCTCGAATATTTGTCCATTAGCTCATGTCAGTTTTTAAAAACTCTCCACCTTGGGGCACCTGGGTGGCTCAGTCAGGTGAGCATCTGCCTTTGCCTCAGGTTGTGATCCTGGGGTCCTGGGATTGAGCCCTATATTGTGCTCTCTGCTTAGCGGGGAGCCTGCTTCTCCCTCTCCCTCTGCCTGCAGCTCTGCCTACTTGTGCTCTCTCTGTCAAATAAATAAATAAAATCTTGATAAATAAATAAACAAAGAAATAAATAAAAAACTCCTCCATCTTTTGTTTCAGCAGATGTGAGTTTGACCGCTCCCATATTTAAATACTGTTGAAGAAAGTCTTCCTTGCCTATTTAACTTGTCTGGTGCAATTTTTCTTTGACATTCCCCTGTATCTGTTTACTTGAACTAAGTATGGGTGTTTCTGGAGACAGAACACACGCATGCACACTCACATACACACAAGCATGCACACATACACTTAAAGGAATAGTGCAATGATAAATCATTTCAGGATAGGGGTAGGTACTGAGAAACCTATTCCTTATTAGTTAACTTTTTACCCAAAGGAAAAAAACATCCAGTTTCAAAGAGAAGTGGATATGGTGGGAAAAGACCAAAAGGACAGTCCCCTCAATCAGATCAGTTCATTGTTATCTGCTGCAAGTGCTATCTCCTCCCCACATATAATAAATAGCACATGGTTCTACCTGGAAATACCGGAAGATGGATTTTATTTTATTTTTTAATGCTTTAGGCAGATGTACTATTTATCTATTGCCACATTAATGTTGAGTAACAGAGATCCAAAATACATCAGTGACATAAACAATAAACATGTATTTTGCTCATGAGTTTACGTAATTTATCTGATATGAATTGGGCTTGACTGATCTTGACTACTCTCCTTCATGCTTCTGTGGCCAGAAGTGGGTCAGCTAGACAGTTCTAATGACCCCATCTGGTGTCGTTCACATAACTAGAGGTTCATAAATGATGTCCTCAGCTGAAAACTTGGACAATTTGTCTCTGTTCTACATATCTTTCATCCCCCAACAGACTAGCTCAGGCACGTTCTTTCACAAAGGAACAAAAGACAAGCAGAAATGCACAAATACGTTTCCAAATCTCCTTTTGCCTCCTATCTGCCAGCATAATATCTAAACACACCACACTGAGCAAGGCAAGTCCCAAGCTAATCTTGATTCATGGTGGTGGTGGTATTTGACCTCACAAGGCCCTATGGGAAAGAGCATGCCTATGGTGGAGAGCAGAGAATCGGGCCCTGTAATATACTCGATCTACTATAGTAGAAATATGCTCTTTCTTATGCTTATTTCTGCATCCCTTTTTAGGTTTACAATGGCCTATCTTATCCCCAACTTACGGACACCAGCTAATTACTTTGCAAATATATTTACAGTTTTAGTGTAAATTCTATGATCCAAGCTATCATCTGCTATATGATATGACAAAGGTTATATTTCAAATATATCATTATCATGAGTTTGGGAATAATGAGTTCTTTCACTCTTGGTTGAAATGTTTTCAATGTGCTAGGAATCTTTGTTGGAAGAGGAAAGTTAAATATTAATAAGGTTCTCCTCTTGAAGCATTTTAATTAAACTTTGGGTAGTATTACATTTCACTTTATCCTCTTGCATTATCTCACATTTTTGGGAAAAAAATTAATGAAAAGGGCACACGGTGTTCATGTTTTATTAAAAGGTGGAGAAAAACTCAGTTGAAATAAATGTTCAACTTTTTTTCAGTACTACTAAGTGAGTACAATGTAACAAATCTTTGAAGCAGGGCTCCTACTTTTGATAAACCCACCATCTCATCCCATTTGAGGGGAGATTTTGTGTCTTTTCTCTATCCACAAACAAAGGCACTTCTGTCCAATTGTTTATATAGTAGCTAAAGTAATGCAGATGTTTGATTCATTGTAGTACTTGATTTTCTTTATCATCTTGCATTGTTGTGGGGTAAGCTACAGTGTAAGGCTTCCTTCCCAATTGTAATCTTCCTAGCTAGCCACAAGCAGCTGGTGGAAAAAAATTGTGTAGTCTTTGAATTTCCCACTCTTTTACTTGAATTTACTTCAAAGTACAATGGCAGTCACACTAATAGGAAAAACTTACATAAAGTAGCCAGTTTCCCAAAAAATCCTAATGTATGACTAGGAAAGAAAAGATTTAAGAGATTCCACACTTCAGAATATACAATAACCATTTTTTTTTTCTCTAAGAGAGAGACTCGCAAAACAGCTTAGACACCATAAAGGGGAGATTTATATGAATGTCATTCAGAACTGTCCAATATTTGGAATTTTGGGTTAAATTAGCTGCTTGGTCCATTCATTCAATAACCACATCTATCTACTAAGAAGCATACATGAAAAATTTGTCATCTCTGTACTCCTTTGACCTGGATTTAGATTTGAAAAGAAAAAATCCCAGTTCCCTATCTGTTCTCCATTGTTACCAATTATATGATTTAGTAGAAGTCACGTCCCATCTCTGAATCTCAGTTCATCTTCTTTAATATGAGCTTATTATGATCTACCTCTCAAGATACTGTAAGAGTTATAGGCGAAGCATACACAGGTCCCAGATCAGTGCCAGATAGACTATTAACATAATTATCATTATTATTAGACTCTTTCAAAGTCAAGAACATCTTTTCAACCCTAACAACAAATTCAGCTTTCTAATTTATGTAGCCCCAGATAAACTGTACAATGGAGTAACAGAGATTCTACTCATGTACATATGCAATTCTACTCATGTATATATGATATTTGGGAAAAGGGTGGGGTGAAGGAATGGATTTTTTTTTTACTTATTTGATAAATTCATAATCTGGAAATTTAGACAGATAAGCAGCCAGTCCTAGTTAAACAGTGGTTGAAAACTCATAGCTTTGATTAAAATGATAAAAATGAGTAGGGAATGACCTTGGAAGCTGCTCCATGGAAAATAATTATCTTTGAAACCGAGACTCTATGGAAGAAGTCCTTCGTGGCCTGGAATTTTGTCTAACAAAGCTAATATTGGTTATTTTCAAAATAATAATTCAAGATATATGAAGTTTTTATACACTCAAGCTGATAGAAAATGACAAATTCTGTTGAATGTAGAAACACTAAATCATATTCTTTAGTCATAAATTCAATGTTCATAAGGAAAACTATTAAATTATATGGAACAGTGACAGAACAATCCTGGTACCAGTTGTCATCACTGGGATATGCACATTATGAATTTTTTGTATGTCTATATGCTGTTTATAAAATCTTGTAAAATTTGGAATTTTGCAAAATTATAATACAGAATTATTACCTCTAGTCAGGAGGTACTATGATAGGTACTTCCACACATATTATCTCGTTTGATGGCATGGTAAAACTATACTTTTTTTTTTTTTTTTACAAAAAAACCCAGTGTCTATAGGTAATATCTTTGCTGAACAGCAATATTTTTTGAATCAGTTCACTTGCTGTTGGTGCATTTATTATTATCACATAAAGTAAGTTGCAGTAAGCTGGTATCTTTTATGTTAAATTATACATTTTCAAATTTTGTGCTTTAATTTTAATGTGGACACAATACAAAGAGTTGGTATTACAGAAATTTAATGCTAATGTTTCCTTTAAAATAAGAAATACAATACACATATGCATGCAATTAATAGTCTTTGTTGGAATTCCTAGCAAATCATTCTACTAACTATAAAAAGACTCTGAACACTACTGATTATCACAGAGTAAAATAATAGATAAAACTTTTCAATGTCAAAGAGCAACCAAAGGACAAAATAAATAATATTAGGTATTATATATAATATTTGAGTTTGCACTGAATAGTTCATCTCCATCTCTGATAATAGATTATGGCTTTTCTACTGTCAGTGCTTTGTATAGTATGTCTTACTCTGTTATTTTACAAACTCCCACTCATCCTGTTGACTTCCTTGGTGGCTGAAGCCAATGGCCAGGGCATCTGGAATTCTGTTTCCAACCCCAGCTCCCCAACCCAACTTTGCCTGTTCAGGATCCAACAGTTAACTGGATATCACTCTTGGTTTTTCAACAAGTAATTCCAGCTGACTATGTCTCAGAAATTATCATATATATATATATATATGTATATGTATATATATATATATATATATATATATATATATACTCTATTCTAATTAGAGACCCTAACATTTGTCCATTATGGAAACTTGGAATTTAACCTGAAATTCTTTCTGCATGTTCAATAACTACTTCTTAAATGTCTGTGTTTTCTACCACTTGATATCTATTACAAATAACTCCTTAGTTCAGATCATCATTATTCATATATACTTTCATGCAATCTACAATACTGAGATTTATTGTAGAGTCTGATTGCTTAGCGTTGCCATTTCAGTGGTTGGAATACGTCTTTAAAGCCTGATGGTAATTTGAAAAAGTTGCCACAAGATGGTGTTTTCTTCTTTTTAGTTTATTAATTACAGACATTTTAAACCTTGACTAAGCCATGTAAGTATGATATGTAAATAACATTTTCATCACCAAAGGATTCATTATCAGATAGTCAATACATATATATATACACACACACACACACACACACACACACACACACACACACATATATATATATATATATATATATATATATATATATATATAAACTATGAGAGAAAGTACCAATTGACATAAAATAATGAGGAATATGATATCCAGGTCAAAGTCAGTGTTTTCAAAATTTTGTAAGTAATCTTGACTGGCTGGCAACATTGAGCAAGGTAATCCACATGCATTACTAAGCTACAAAGATTTTTGTATTCTAATAAGGGGAACCCTGTCAACAAGATCATAATTTTACCTGCTGTGAGACAGCAACAGTAAGAGTAGATAAATATGATTAGAATTCCAATTTTCAAACTTTTGGCTTTCTTGCATTTCACAATGCCATAAGTTCATACACAGATCTTTTGTAGTCAATATTCTTTTCACCCCTACTGTAAACTTATCAGTTCACATGCTTGTAATTTCTATGAAGATGGCTTTCCAATCCAAAGCTCTAGTGTCAGTTAATTTTTCTAGAGCCACATGCACATTTATATGAACCTACTTAATTTTCAAAACTCAATAGCTTTTCTTTACAACCTCAAATATCCTTATCTCTATAAAAGTCAAAACATGAAACTTCAGTCTTCTTTGAGAATGTCCTCTTTCTCATCCTGTCCCATTCACACATCTCCTGAAAAAAGACGTCACATTTTGAAGATTCTGTATTCATTGGCTCCTGAAGCCATTTTTCTTTTTATCCTCATAACTTTAGGGCCTCACTTCCTCAACTTCTAGCCCCAGGAAGCATTTTACTTTACATGTATAAATACTCCTATGCATCACACAGAAATGAACACACACATACACACACACACACACAGAGTTTTGATTTTTAAAATAAACCAAAATATATCTATCAGGTAATAGTAAAATGTCATGATATATATAATATATAATAATATATCTTGATATATATGTATCAATAAAGATTTATTTTCATTTAAAAGAGCTTATAATCACCATTTAGAGTAACAATACAGATCCATATAGGTCTTTATTTACATTCATGTCATGATAGTATGTGTGGATATGCCATAATTTTGGTATTTCTTTATAATGGACATTTGGCCATATCTAAATTTTCCACTATTACCACTAATGTTACAGATAGTATTCTTACAAATGCATCTGTGCAAGGGTTTTTTTGTTTTCCTTGTGAAATGGACTCTCATATAATCAACTATTTGGGTTTGTACCTTTAAAATTTTCGTAACTACTTCAACTTATTCTCCAAAAATGACATATTAATTTTCCCTCTCATTAAGGTAAAGGATTACCCATTCTCCCATATATTTAAAAACAAAGATATTATTATTTCTTCATACATTTTCTGAACTCAACATAGACTTTTTTTAATTTGTGTTTAATATATGTTTAATGAGGTTCAAGAACTGTTAATGTTCTTATTGGCCATTTTTACTTCTACCTTGCATTTCTTATTCATATCCTTTGCCTATTTTCAAAAAAATTTTAATTTTAATTTTTTAAATTTTTTTTTGAGAGAGAGAGTGCACATGAATGTAGAGTGGGGAGGGACAGAACGAGAGGGAGAGAGAGAACCTTAAACAGGCTCCATGCCCAGCACAAGCCTGAGGCAGAACTATCTCACAACACTGAGATCATGACCTGAGCCAAAACCAAGAATCAGACACTTAACTGACTGAGCCACCCAGGTGCCCGATCTTTGCCCAATTTTGTTTAAAAAATGAGTGTTTAAAATCTTCTGTTTCATTTACTTGTAGGAGATTTTAACATAATGCGTACGTGTGCATGTGTGTCTATTAGTCGTTGTTTTTAGGATGTCAATTCTCACATTTTTTAAATGATTGCTAATTTTATCAAATAGTGTTTCTTTTTTTTTTTTAAAGATTTTATTTATTCATTTCACAGAGGGAGAGAGATCACAAGGAGGCAGAGAGGCAGGCAGAGAGAGAGAGGGGGAAGCAGGCTCCCTGCTGAGCAGGGAGCCCGATGCGGGCCTCGATCCCAGGACCCTGAGATCATGACCTGAGCCGAAAGCAGAGGCTTTAACCCACTGAGCCACCCAGGCGCCCTCAAATAGTGTTTCTTAATTAAACACGTCCTTTCTCGCTTCTCTGTATTTTTGAATTTTCTATTGCAAATGTGGTATTTTCATAATCAAACAAAGAAAACAAACATTTTGATTACAAGTTATCAGTAAGAGTTTTGGGGAAGTGAAAAACTCAGAGTACTATTAGTCAGGGTGGTAAATTGTAAACAACCTCTCAACTTCTTCCTTCGTTTCACATTCCGGCTCTGGTGCTTGCACACTAGAGAGGAAAATCAGGTGCATCGCAGACAGGCCAGTGTGAAAAAAGAGAAGAGAATCTGATTCTTTGTTGTGTCTATTCCAATTGGTCAGTGCCTGTGTAACAACAACTGTCAAAGAATTCTACATATCATTTCTTACTGTAAACTTACTATAAACTTTATTTAGATTCTCTTGGTTTAAATTTAGAAATCAAATTCTACTCAGAAGTGTGCCTCTATTCCTCCTTCCCTCATGCTATGGTACTGGTGGTATTAAAATTTACAACGCTTGCATAACTCACCAAGTACGGTTATGTACCCCATCTCACAACTATGTGAGATAAGGAGAGTAGTAATTATTATTCACATTAATGAAGAACAAAACTGAGACAAAACTGAGATGTTTCTCAACTTGTCCAACATCATTCAGCTTGTCAATTTTGGACCCAGCACCTGAACTCAGCTCCTCTGATGTGACCCCTTCACCAGCTTCGTTCTCAGTGTCAACACTGAATGATATGCTTTTCCCAAAACAATCCCTGCTCTTCTCCAATCTCCTGCATTTTATAATACAGTTTGCTCTTTTATAGCCCTTCCCTTCGAGGGTTGCTACAGTTTTCAAATAGAAATACAGGTGACCAGTTAAATTTGAATTTCAGATAAATAGTTTTTAAAGAACTGTGTGTCCCATATATTGCATGGGACATGCTTATGCTAAAATAATATTCGCTGATTTTCTGAAATGAAAGTTTAACTGAGAGGCCTATGTTTTATGTGGCAGCCCTATTTCTACTCTTATTTATTCTCAGAATATGAACCATTCTTTAACATGAATGACATTTCTGACTTGGAATTTATCCTAAATTTCCCAAACTATTCACATTTTCTTGCAATTAATGATGATATTTGTCTTTACCTCTTTATTAAATCTACCTTATATCATAGTTTTGTGGCTTCTCCTACTTTTTTAACTATGTTAAAAACCATGGTTGATGGTTATAGCTTATTCATCCTTAGGAAGTCCAAAAATACCTAACATCCCGCATATGGTAGATGTTCAAAACATCTTCACTAAGCTGAGTTAGTATATAATAATCCGTATCCATGTTTTCAGTTTAACCTGCATATATATCCATGACAGTATATACTATTAAGAAAAAAGTAAGATAATAACACATTTTCAAAAAGTTGCCTTAAGGGGCTCCTGGGTGGCTCAGTCTGTTAAGCACCTGCCTTCATTCAGCTCAGGTCATGAGCGCTCAGAGTCATGGAATACAGCCCCATCTTAGGCTCCCTGCTGAGCAGGGAGTCTGCTTCTTATTTTCCCTCTTCCTCTGTCTCTTTCCCCTGTTTTCTCTCTCTCTCAAATGAATAAGTTTTTAAAAATCCAAAAAATAAATAAATAAAAGAGTTGCAATAAGTTAAATTATAAAGATTTTTGTATATTCGGGATATCTTCATGTTCAGAGCAACTTCTTTCTCAAGCTACTAAGTGGCCAAGGTCATATCTTAGCTGATTTGTGTTTTAAGATCTTGACGAAAGCTCAACTTTAGCTCTCAAATTTTTCAAATACCTGACCATAATCAGGATGAGAGAGCTAGGTCAGATTTTTTTTTTAACCTAACAATAATGCATTTTTATCTTAAAATGAAAATTTTTTTCTTAACAATAACTCATTAACTTTCTTTTATAATCAAAGTAATATAATTTCCCAGATGTTGTCAGTGATCCTGAAACAAATAATTGGCAGC
Source organism: Ailurus styani (assembly GCA_002007465.1). Classification (NCBI taxonomy): domain Eukaryota; kingdom Metazoa; phylum Chordata; class Mammalia; order Carnivora; family Ailuridae; genus Ailurus; species Ailurus styani. The sequence goes on from LNAC01000095.1 coordinate 14,876, forward strand.
TTTTAATGTTTAGGTCTCTGTGCCCAGTACTGTGTTAGGTACAAAAGAAGAAAGTTCTTTGGTACCTGTCCTTAAGACTTTCACATTTGAAATATATGTACAATGGAATAATTTTAATACAAATAATTTAAAGGATAAATTTGAAAAGACAGAAGAAAAGGGACCATCCAAGTATGGGTCAATTTAAGACATATTAGTAACTTTTGAATTTTCAATGTAGACTCAAAATTTCATGTTATATTTTGCATCCATTTAAAATTTAGCTTAAAGAAGTGACATATGCAAAAATTCAGCTAAAGAAATGTCCACCAATGATTTACAAATATTCAAATACATATACATATAATTGAAGAAGTATTTAACTAAAGGTAATAGAGCCATAAAATAGACTGCAAACAACAAAATGCTACTGTGGGAGTGTAATATGGTCATGAAAAGATGTTTCTAACAAATTGTTGAGTGAAAAAAATTATAAAACAGCATGGCAATAACCGTACACTTTTGTTGTTTCTGTATAAAATAGATGATTACATAAGAACAGAAGTTAGAAAAAGCAATTCCTACCACTCCAAAAAAATATTTTTCATTATTATTATATTTCATATAGTATATTTTATTACATTTTAGCTCTTTACTAATTTTCCTGGTATAGGTGTAGACTTAATTTTCTATCTGTTCATTTTATGTTTGTATAAAAGTTAAAAGATATTAAATAAAAACACACGTCTAACTAAAGTGTAGATAATATTAATTAATTTGGTTACATAGACACAGGACACAATCACAAATGATGTCACCAAGATTCAAGTTCTTTCTATGAATATCTACTCAATATTAACAAATCAGGCTATCTCCATATACAAAGAGCAGATATGAGGATTGGCCACAATGTTCTGACCTAGATAAAGCGTGGAGGGTGTTACATGCGTCTTGGGAAGGAGCCATCTGGGAATGGCATGTTTATGCTTGGTTTAACAAAAAAAAAAAAAAAAAAACAGCTTTCTCCTTCTGTTCCTGGCTTTATAGCAAACATGGAAACATGTCAACTTACCACAGTAAAGGTGATCTTTTGCATTCAGTAAGTATACATTCATTATTTGCATTCAGTATTTGCTTATCAACAGATTGGAGTTCAGTTTACCTCCTAGGAGGTGTGTTCTTTTGCCCCTTCTTGTGTGGAATCTCCCACTCTTCTAGAAACTGCTCCCATACTATTACAAATCTGCAGCTCAGCTGTTCCGCAGTTAGAGTCTATCCATTTGGGTCATACTCAACTTGTTTCTAAAATTCTTCCTCCTACTGGAAGCTTTCTGTTACTGTTTCACAGGGTGACTGCTCTCTATAGTTTAGCAACTCAAATTGATTTAACTTCACTAAAATAAGCATGTGTTCCTGAAATTTTGGCACGAGTTTAGCCTCAGATTTCTGGGTAAGGAAAGTAGGTTTTGTTTTGTTTTGTTTTGAAATCCAAATCTATGTAGTAATCTTTCCATTTTAAAAACATATCAAACACGTCAATGAAATTTGCAAAAGTAGACACACAAGGGTTTCTAGACACAAAATATATTTTAATGAAGTGAAATCCTCTTTATTTTTCATTGTGCATTCACAGAATAGATACATAGCAAAAGAGCATTCCAGGACTCTCCTAAAAAATGTGTCAACCATGTTGTACACAGAACACCTCTACGGGTGAGATGACAGTTCAGTGAGGATGTTGATTCAGTCTGTAGCATTGACAGAGACTGCCAACGAGGGTGCCACTTGCCAACTGGCACTTACTACAGTGGCTTTTTCCCCTTATGATAATTGCTTATCAACTGGGAATTTCATTTATTCATTGGCACTATAAATTAAACTTCAGTTTATGAAGAAAGCTCTAATACCTCCAGAATTTTTGTCAATAAAATCATTTGAGATTTTTTCATTAGACTAGTGTTTGAAAACATGGCATTGTTGGCTGATTTTGTTCCTCTTCACTGCACTAATTGTTTATAAAAATTATACTCCATAAGCTTTTTGAGAAAACAAGCACTTTAATGAGCACACCATTTTAAAAAGTGAGGATAATTTCAGCAATGTAGAAGCCCAGGCACTAGGAATTTGCCTCAAACTATTTTAAATATATCATCCAGCCATCATTATTTAACTAAATTAGTCAGAAGTACAATTTAGGAAGGTTATGATTTTATTTATGCCTACTCAAATGTGACTTAAGGACCTACTAAGGGTTGGACGGGAAACTTGCTTCTCCATCCCCCACCTACACTGATCAATATGCATTACACTGAGGAGTTCTGCTGCCACATATACTTACTGTAAGCGGAGGGATGGAGGGGAGAAAAAACAGGTTAGGCCAGGATCTTGGACTGATATAAAGCTAAATTCTGCTACCACTACGAGAAGAGTGAGAATGCTGAGAAAACTGGACTTTGGGGCACAGTTTCAAAGGGCTTTCAGTCCTCATATTCTACACAAGGTAGTAACAGCACACGACTGAAGAACTCTGAAGCTGCTCATACACTGAAAATAATGTTGGCAATGACAAAATCCCAGCTCAAGCTCAGATTGAGACACAATACTGATCTTCTCCCACTGATGACAAGAGAAAAGAACAGGAGTACATATTTCTAAATGCAAATATTATTTACCTCAGCCTCTACTATCCTTTTACTCATTATGTTTAGCATCCCATTAAAATTTAGACACATTCACAAAAGAAAAGCCCACCATATAACCCATGGCCAGAAAAAGAAGAGAGTAAAACAAAATAAATAAAACAAGTGACAAAAAAAGAAGACCCAGAAACAACCCAAAATGTTGAAAATATTAGATAAATACTTCAGTGTAACCATGATTAATATATTAAATCATGGGGCACCTGTGTGGCTCAGTTGTTGGGCACCTGCCTTCAGCTCAGGTCATGGTCCCAGGGTCCTGGGATCAAGCCCTGCATTGGGCTCCCTGCTCAGTGGGAAGCCTGCTTCTCCCTCTCCCACTCCCCCTGCTTGTGTTCCCTCTCTAGCTGTCTCTCTCTCTCTCTCTGTCAAATAAATAAATACATAAAATCTTTAAATAGATATATATCTTTATAATATGTAATTATGTAAGGTACAAGTTGACAAACATGCATGAATAAATGGGGAATTTGAACATAGAGATGGAAACACTCATAGGAAGTTAAAAGGAAATGCTAGAAATGAGAAACACTATATAAAAAATTAAGCATCCTTTTAATGGATCTATGGTACTTGACAGAGCTAAGGAAAGAATCAGTGAACTAAAAGAAAGTTCAATGGAAATTATTCAAACTGAAAAAAAAAAGAGAAAACAAAAGTAAAACAACAACGAAATAGAGCATTCAACAGCTGATGGATAATAGAAGCAAACATATAGGTAATTAATATGTTCAGATTACATACCACCACAACCAATTGTTATCTTTGTTAACATTTAAAAAACTAAAATTTAAAAAATAATCATGATTTTCAAGTGATTTGTAACATTCACAAAGATATGTCATATTTGGGGCTCCTGGGTGGCTCAGTGGGTTAAGCCTCTGCCTCCAGCTCAGGTCATGATCCCAGGGTCCTGGGATCAACCCCCACATCAGGCTCTCTGCTTGGTGGAGAGTCTGCTTCTCCCTCTCTCTCTGCCTTGTGATCTCTCTCTCTGTCAAATAAATAAATAAAATCTTTTAAAAAAAGATATGTCATATTTTGGATATGCAGTGAATCTCAATAAAAGAAACAAATAGAATCACAAAGAGAAATAGAGGGGTTCACTGTCACAGTTGAAAATTTCAATAATCCTTTATCAGAAATGGACAGATCCCACAGGCAGAACAATCAATAAGTACGAACTTCAACTCAACCACACAATTAATTTGACTGAATATAATGGCCATTAAAACTGCTTCATTCATAAACAGAAAAACACATTCAAAAATTCATTCATCTCAGGCTCACATAGAACATTCACCATGATAGTCCCTTCTGGGCCAAAATACCTACCATAACAAATTTTAAAAAAAGAAATCATATAATGTGTACTTTCAAATCATAATGAAATTTAACTAGAATTAAATAACAGGAAGGCAACTGTAAAATCCCCAATATTTATACAGACTAGACAACAAGTTTCTAAATAACACAGAATCAAACAAGAAATATCAAGAGAAAATTTTAAATATTTTGAACTAAGTAAAAATGAAAACACACACACAAAAATAAATAAATAAATAAATAAATAAATAAATAAATAAAAACACAACTTATCAAAATTGATGGCATGTAGCAGTGCTTAAAAAAATGTGTAGCATTCACCTATCTATTACAAAGGAAGAAAGGCTTAAAACCAGCCATCTAAGTTTCCACCTAAAAAACTAGAAAAAGAGGAGAAAATTAAATCCAAAAACATTATAAAAGAAAACTGAAGACCAATAACTTTCATAATCATAGATCCCAAAATCCTCAACAAAAACTTAGCAGATTGAATCCAACCATGTATGAAAGGAATTACACGCCACGACCAACTGGGATTTGATCCAGTTTTGCAAGGCTGGTTCAGCATGTGGAAATCAAATGATGTAACCTATGGGATCAACAGATTAAAACAGAAAATTGGATGATCGTATAAATAGTTGGAAAGCATTTGACAAAATCTAACACCGATTTATGACAAAAATCTCTAAGTAAACTAGAAATAGAAGAGAACATTCTCAATTAGAGAAATATTATCTACAAAAAAACTAAAGCTAGCATCCTACTTAATGGTGAGAAACTCAAAGATTTTCTACTAAGATCAGAAACAAGGATGGGTGAGGCGCCAGGGTGGCTAAGTCAGTTGGGTGACTGACTCTTGATTCCAGCTCAGGTCACGAGTTTAGGATCTTGAGATCAAGCCTTGAGTTGGACTCTGTGCTGGGTGTGAAGCCTGCCTGGGATTCTCTCTCTCCTTCTCTGTCTGTCCCTCTCCTCTGCCTCTTTTCTTTAAAAAAACAAACAAATAACAACAACAAAAACACAAGGATACGCTATCTTCTCTCACAACTGCTTTTCAACATCATATTGGTAAGTCTAACAAATGCAGTAAGATGGGGGAAGAAAGGAAATAAAAGGTTGCTATTGGGAAGGAAGAAACAAAATGTTCACAGATGACATGATCGTATATGTAGAAAATCTGAAAAAAAATCAACAACATAAAACCTTTTGAAACCAAAAAGTGATCCTAACACAGCTGCAGGATCCAAGGCTAGTATACAGAAGTTAATTACTTCCCTGCATACCAGCAACCGACAATTAAATTTGAAATTAAAAGCACAGTATCTGGGCACCTGGGTGNTGTTCACAGATGACATGATCGTATATGTAGAAAATCTGAAAAAAAAAATCAACAACATAAAACCTTTTGAAACCAAAAAGTGATCCTAACACAGCTGCAGGATCCAAGGCTAGTATACAGAAGTTAATTACTTCCCTGCATACCAGCAACCGACAATTAAATTTGAAATTAAAAGCACAGTATCTGGGCACCTGGGTGGCTCAGTGGGTTAAAGCCTCTGCCTTCAGCTCAAGTCATGATCTCAGGGTCCTGGGATCGAGGCCCTCATCGGGCTCTCTCCTTGGCAAGGAGCCTGCTTCCTCCTCTCTCTCTCTCTCTACCTGCCTCTCAGCCTACTTGTGATCTCTCTCTCTCTCTGTCAAATTAAAAAAAAAAAAGCACAGTATCATTTACATGAGCCCAGAAATACACCCACATAAATACAGTCAACTGTTCTTTGATAAAGAAGCAAAGGCATNCTCTCTGTGTCAAATTAAAAAAAAAAAAGCACAGTATCATTTACATGAGCACTCAAAAAATTAAAGAGGTATAAATCTAACAAGATATGTACAAGATCTATATGAGGCAAACTACAAACTCTGAAACAAAGTCAAATCAGAACTAAATAAAGAGATAGTCCATATTCATGAATAGGAAGATTCAATATTGTCAAAATTTCACTTCTTCCCAATTTGATCTATAGATTCAAGGCAATCCTGATCACAATCCCCTCAAGTTATTTGTGGATATCAACCAATTCTAAACTTTACGTGGAGAGGCAAAAGACCCAGGATAGCCACCAAAATATTGAAGGAGAAAAACAAAGTTGGAGAATTGACACTAATGACTTCAAAACCTACTATAAAGCTCTAGTCATTAAGACAGTGTAGAATTAGTGAAAGAACAGTCAAATAGGTCAATGAAACACAGTAGAGAGCCCAGAAATACACCCACATAAATACAGTCAACTGTTCTTTGATAAAGAAGCAAAGGCATGGTGCCTGGGTGGCTCAGTCAGTTAAACCTCTGCCTTCAGCTCAGGTCATGATCCCAGCGTCCTGGGATCAAGCCCCGCATTGGGCTCCCTGCCTCGGCGGTGAGCCTGCTTCTCCTTCTCCCTCTGCCTGCTGCTCTGCCAACTTGTACTCTCTCTCTCTCTTTGTGTCAAGTAAATAAATAAAATCTTAAAAAAAAAAAAAAGCAAAAGCAGTGGAGCAAAGATTCTTTTCAATACGTGGTATTGGAAAAAGGAATCTAGACACAAACCTTAAACCTGTGACAAAAATGAACACAAAATGGATCACAGACTTAAATGAAAACCACAAAACTATAAAACTCTAGAAGATAACATAGAGGAAAATATAGGAGAACTTGGGGTATGGTACTAGCTTTTTATTTTATTTTATTATTTTTTGATAGAGAGCATGTGCAAGTTCTCATGAACATGGGAGGTGGGGGTAGGGCCAGAGGGACAGGGCAAAAGGGATCATAAGTAGGCTCCACACTCTGAGACCACAACTGGAGCGGAAATCAAGAGTCAGAAGCTTAACTGACTGAGCCACCCAGGAGCCCCCAGGCCACTGACTTTTTAGACACAACACCAAATGTACAATACACAAAAGAAAGAATGTGAAAATTGGACTTCATTAAAATTAAAATTTTCTCCTCTGCAAAAGACAATGTCAAAAGAATGAGAAGACAAGCCAATACTGGGATAAAATATTTGCAAAAGTATATATGATAAAGGACTATAACCCAAAATACACAAAGAAATCTTAAATGCCACAATTAAAAAAAACCCTATTAAAAAAAGACGCAATAACTTTTACAGACACCTCACTAAAGAAGATAAAAATATGACAAAATGGCCAAAATCCAGAACATTGATAACACCAAATGCTGATAAGGATATGGAACAGCAAGAACTCCCATTCACTGCTGATGAGAATACAAAATGGTACAGGCTTTTTGAAGTCTATTTGGCAGTTTCTTTCAAAACTAAACATACTCTCTCTCTGGGTAGGGAGAGAAAAATAATGAAACAAGATGGGTTGGGAAAGGAGACAAACCATAAGAGACTCCTAATCTCACAAAACAAACTGAGGGTTACTGGGGGGTGGGAGGGTAAGGATAGGGTGGATGGGTTATGGACATTGGGGAGGGTTTGTGCTTTGGTGAGCGCTGTGAAAGGTGTAAGCCTGATGATTCACAGACCTGTACCCCTGGGGCAAATAAAAAAAAAAACTAAACATACTCTCAACATAAAATCCAGTGATCATACTCCTCGGCATTTACCTAAAGGAGTCGAATAAATATATTGACTCAAAAACCCACAGGTGGATGTTTACAGCAACTTTATTCATAATTGCCAAAACTTGGAAGCAACAAAAATATTTTTCAGTAGGTGAACAAATAAATAAACTGTGGTACATTCCAACAATGGAATATTACTCAGCACTGAAAGGAAATGAGCTATCAAGCCATGAACAGACAGGAAGGAAGCTTAAGTGCATATTACTGAGAGAAGTCAATCTGAAAAGCTACATACTGTATGTTTCTAACAAACGGCATTCTGAAAAAGACAAAACTGTGGAGACAATAAAAAGATCAGTGTTTTCCAAGGCGTAGAAGGCAGTGAGGGTAAATAGAGCACAGAGGAATTTTTAGGGAAGTAGAAGTAGTCTATATGATACTTAATGGAGGATATATGTCATTATACATTTGTCCAAGCTCATAAAATGTACAACTCCAAAAGTGAACCCTCGTATAAACTATGGATTTGGGGCACAGAGGATGTATCGATGTAGATTCATTAATTTTTACAAATGTACATTCTGGCGGGATGTTGACAATGGGGGAGGCTATGCATGTGTGGGGAAGGGGTTTGTTGGAAATCTCTGCACGTCCCTTTCAATTTTGTTTTGTCCAAAACTGGTCTTAAAATATAAAATTTTTGGAAAAAATATATTATATTATATATTATACATATACATATGTTTGCACTAAAAACTTTATCTCTTAAAGACTTTAGCATTTTGATTCATCTTATACTTCCAATAGCTTCATATAAAATACTAACATTATTGCTAATAATAACTACAAAACTGCAGTTTAAAACATTTGGTGGTTCAGTTTTATCCTTTGAATATATCCTACTGGGTATCCTGAATCAAAATACGTTGTTATCTTTAGTTGAGTTAGTTTTCTTTGTATTATATATATAGTGTTAGGGTACAATTATTTGTGGCATTTGTATATGTTTTGATTAGTTTTTATTCTCAAATACCTTTCCAAAGATGCTTTTATAGCAGACAGACTTGGAAGACAGAAATAAAATCACCCTCCAGGCCAGAGGGAAGATTTATTTCCTGATCAATATAAAAAAGATAATATTGTCTTCTGGGCAAAGTTTGGGCAGGCTTGCTAGAAGCCATCTTATATGATTTAGGGATTGCTAAACTAAAGTTTCCTCATCTGGGTCAGAAACCTACTGTGTGTGTGCTGTATTCCTTTGGAGACCTCATTATCAACTTCATGGGACTTGGGAGGCAAGAAAGCTGATGCAAACGTGATGCTTCTTGCTGTGCCATCGGTTATAAAGTCTTCTGTCTCTGTCCCAGAATGTCACATCTCCAGTCAGCGTCTGTGGGCTTGGAGCACTCTAACTTGGCTACAATCTCAGATCTTTCACAGTTCTTCACAGAGTTAGGTTCTTTGTTTTCAGTTTGTTTTCAGTTTCATGTATTTTCTTTCTCCTTTTTTATTTAACTTTGTTTCTATCTAAGTAAGATGTTGACATGCTTCTGTAGTCAAATCTGTAAAAAGGTACAAATCATGCAAATCTTGCTTTCATCTCTGTCCCCATCCATCCAACTTTTTCTTTCCCTCTGTCAGTCAGTATTTTTATTNTTTTTATTTTTTTTTTTAAAGATTTTATTTATTTATTTGATACAGACAGAGAGATTACAAGTAGGCAGAGAGGCAGGCAGAGAGAGAGGAGGAAGCAGGCTCCCTGCGGAGCANATTTTTTTGTTGTTGATCTTTCCATTGATTTTAAAAATATATAGAGATAAACATTGAGATAAGGTGATAGATAGATAGATAGATGATAGATAGATAGATAGATAGATAGATAGATAGATAGATAGATAGATAATCAACAGAAAGATGAACAGGTAGAGATAGACTAATGCACATAAACAGACTTCCATAAATCCCAGAATTANTATTTTTTTGTTGTCGATCTTTCCATTGATTTTAAAAATATATAGAGATAAACATTGAGATAAGGTGATAGATAGATAGATAGATGATAGATAGATAGATAGATAGATAGATAGATAGATAGATAGATAGATAATCAACAGAAAGATGAACAGGTAGAGATAGACTAATGCACATAAACAGACTTCCATAAATCCCAGAATTATTAACTGTAAAGGACAATGTAGGATTGCAGAAGCAAGAAGAGACTGGCTAGTAAGAATTAAGGGCTGAGATACAGATTTTGTTGGGAAGGTCATTTCCATAGCTCACTGAATAGCACTGAAGTCCTTGTGGTGTCATGACATTTGAACTTACTGGGAGTTTGCCTCAAGTTTCGAAGGTTTGCTTCATCCAGATCCTATTCAACTATCTCCCGGGCATACTACCACTTCTCAGAAAATGAATATATAACATATAAGGGGCAGCACAATGGTATGGTAATGAACCAGATCTCTCAGAAAGAAAGGAAAAGAAAGGCCTGGTTGTAGTAGTTGCTGATTTCCATGGTGTAAATAGGCCTACCACAGAGAAAATTGTAACCTACCAACATTCCGATGTACAGTTGTATGCAGTCAACACTAGGAAGGACAAACAATTGCCTTCTCTGATGTTGTACATACTGACCCCTGCAAACCCCTGAGTCAACATCCAGCAAATTATCTTATTTAAAAATTGCTAATGTTGGGGCACCTTGGTGGCTCAGTCATTGAGCATCTACCTTTGGTTCAGGTCATGATCCCAGAGTCCTGAGATTGAGCCTTATATCAGGCTCCCTGCTCAGCGGGAAACCTGTTTTCTCCCCCTCCAACTCCCCCTGCTTGTATTTCCTCTTTTGCTGTCTCACTCTCTGTCAAATAAATAAATAAAATCTCTATAAATAAATAAATAAATAGGAATTGCTTATGTCTTCCCATTTGCTTGAGAAAAAGGTGTCACAACCTACACTTGACCTTCTTTAACAATAGGCACTTGAAGCGTTAGGTTGGATCCCTTGAAGGTCCCAAAGTGTTGAGAATATAGTATGTGTCTACTTCAATCCAACCAGGTCAATGGTGATGGGTTAAATCTAAATGTCATGCCCAAAACAGCTATCAGGTCCTGAATGTTTCTCACATTCTTGCTCATGACATTCCACAGAGCTTTAGTTTTGCTCTTGTTCTCATTTGTCTTATTTCAATAGATTTTGCTATCATGGCCTGGTCTTTGGTTTTATAGTCCTTCCACCAAGTCCTCATTTCAAAACATGCCAATACTTACTTTCCCCAAATCAGATCCTTCTTGGTTCTTGCTTCTTAAACTGTACCTGGGCTTGTATTATCAAGCAAAGACCTTTTTATTTCTCTTTTCTGTCAGGACTGGCCTTTCGACCACAATTTAAGCCTACAATTATCTACACACTTCCCTATTTACCTACTATTTTTTTGCTGAGCAAAATGCCACACTGTCTGTGTCAATATCACTGTATCATAAAATTTATGACTAGAACAGGACTACGTTGTTATGAAGGCAAACAGAATTATAGATATAATTATAAACATATTTAAAAATTCAATATATATAAACATCATACAAATGATAGAATTTGTATTTACTGAAAATATGTATATATAAATTCTGTCGATGACTGTACATGACAGAATTTCCAAACAGTGAAATACTATAGAGATTTTTTTTAAAGATTTTATTTATTTATTTGTAAGAGAGAGAGGGAGAGAGCACAAGCAGGCAGAGTGGCAGGCAGAGACAGAGAGAGAAGCAGTCTCCCCTCTGAGTAAGGAGGCTGATGTGGGACTTGATCAGAGGATGCTGAGATCATGACCTGAGCCGAAGGCAGCCACTTAACTGACTGAACCACCCAGGTGTCCCTACTATAGAGATTTTAATTACAATTGCAAAAATTATTTATTTTAATAAAAAAATCAAAAGAATGGTGCTTTTTACACAAAAACATAAAAATGAAAATTTTTCCCAACATGAAGCTCAGTGAAGTTTCTAAATGCTGAATTAAAATAAAAGCGTAAAATTCAATGTTTTAAAGGCAGTATGGGAACACTTTTTGAATACTATACTACTCAAATAAAATACTAGATTATACACTAAAATATTAATAGTGTTTTTTCTTTTTTCTAATAGTGCTTTTTCTTGAAGTTATAGGATTGCAAATGATTTTTCTTCTTTTCATATGTTTTTCCTACTTTCCCCAAGTGAGCATGTATTACTCTTAAAATAAGATGAGAATACAAAATGATGCCCAAAAATTACATTTTGAAAGGAATATAATGAAGTCAATTTAGTTATTTCTTTTAAGCACAATTAAAGTAGTTAAAAGAATCATTGGTGCATTATTTTTTTAAATAAAGATAAAAGAGTTCTTTCATTAAGTGACAGGGCTGAATTATCCATTAAAAACTCTATGAAGAAATATCAAAAAATAGCAAAAGTTTGGATATAAAACATCTTGAAGTTAAAGGAAACTACAAAAAGCTATTTAATAATTAGAAAACTTTGAAGGGCAAAAGAAAAGGTGAGTCAATGAAGTGTCTAAGCTACTCTTGTAAAGAAATGATTTTGGGGGCGCCTGGCTGGTTCAGTCAGTGGAGCATGCAACTCGTGATCTCGGGTTGTAGTTTCGAGCCCCATGTTGGGAGTAGAGATTACTTAAAAATAAAAAAGTCTTTAAGAAAAGAAATGATTTTCAAAATCTATTTATTTGTGGACCTTTTCCTTCAAAGGAATCATACCTGGTGACCAAAAATGCAAACCAGGCAAAAGGTGAGCTGCAATTATTGAAATAAGAATGGGGCAATCCTTGCCAGCTGCCCCTTCCATGACACCCTTGGGGCACAGACTAAAAATCACTTTTCAGAAGTACAGAAAGAGCAATAAAATTAGAACTGAGAATATTAATATCAAGCAGGCCTTAGTGTATACAAGTATTATTTAGTTGAATAGGTATTAAAGTATCCCAAATCCTTGAGATAAGTCTGTGAACAATGACAGAAAAGAAAGCAAAAAAAAAAAAAATTAAAAATAAAGTATCTAAAGCCCAGAGCTTACCCTGGGTAAAGGGCAGAGATTTATGTTGGCAGCAGTTAATGAAAAAACTAACAATGCCGTGTTGTAAGAAAGCAAAAAAGGAACACATTTTCATAATCACTACCTTATAGGAAAAAAACCCGCAGATTTTGAATACACAATTGTGTAACACAACTGTGGTGCGCATAAGGCACAAGCAGAGCAAACTAAGGTTTATAAGTCTTTAAAGATCAGCTTATTCATTGAAAACTGCAGTATGTACATAATATACAATATAAAAACATGCTCAGGCAATTGTACCAAAAGATCAAAATTAAGCATGATATTTCTATACAATACCGGACTGAAGAGGAACAAAACCAATTCCAAATAATATACTCCAAGTAGAACATGTTGCATAGACTTGTAATTGGTATGATGAACGAGGAGGATTGGCAAGAGGATTTTAAAAACTTCACTTTCTCCTCTTGTGCATTCAAACCCTTTCTGTGAGACAGGTTCTGCCCCTGCCCCTGGATGGGATCCAGTGCAAACCCAATTGCTTTTCCACTCATTCTCAGATAATAAGAAAGGCCTCCTGGTTCAATGATTGGTATACCCAGTCTTGTATAACAAAAATAAATAAAACCCGGCTTTCATTTAAAGGTAAATCTCCAGTTGAGGTCCAATATCCTCTATCTCCAGGCCCTTGATTTTTTTTTTTAAGATTTTATTTATTTATTTATTTGAGAGAGAGAGAGTGGGGGGGGGGTCAGAGGGAGAAGCAGACTTCCGGGGATCATGACCTGAGCCAAAGGCAGTCGCTTAACCAACTGAGCCACACAGCCACCCTCCAGGCCTTTGATTTTTAAAAGGAAAGGGAAGTAAAGTTAAGGAAAGTTAAGGAACAGGAAGGAGTGGGGAGGGGAGGAGAGGAGAAGAAAATCTCCCAACTTCATTTATTTATTTTTTTTTAAAATTTTATTTATTTATTTCACAGAGGGAGAGACATCACAAGGAGGTAGAGAGGCAGGCAGAGAGAGAGAGGGGGAAGCAGGCTCCCCGCTGAGCAGGGAGCCGGATTTGGGCCTCAATCCCAGGACCCTGAGATCATGACCTGAGCTGAAAGCAGAGGCTTTTACCCACTGAGCCACCCAGGCGCCCTCCCAACTTCATTTAAAGATAAAACTCCCGCACAGGCTAGCAGCTTGAGAGCTGGTCATCCTTAGCTTCATTTCTCTCTCCTGGTAGCTAGCTCCCCACTTCTGCTTCTTCTGACTCCCCCAAGGCTGAAGAGGAGGGCAGGAACAGATGGAGGGGAGGGAGAGAAGATGTTATGCTTGACCTGTGTCAGTCTAATCTGGTTTTCATTTCCCATAACCTGACCCGATGTTTAAAGCAGACTCTGTGCTCACAGTAGCTTTCCTGTCTGGGTGTTACTGACAGAAGCTGCCATGAGAAAGGGAAACCTCAGCTTTGGGTTGCTGCTTAAAATTCCCCATCATGGTCTGCATCTATCACCTCACTTGACCAGGACACTGTTCCATATCTGGTTCACATGCTTTGGACCCACTATCTGTGCAAGCAAGCTAATTCCCACAGAGCCTATTCTCTGCTGTGGTGGCTCCTTCTACCACTCTTACCTTGAGTTCAGTTTGGTTATAAGAATAATTCAGACCTTTGTCTACCATGCCTCCCAAACTCCAAGAGACACAGGTGAACTCTCACACTTAGAGGGATTACTAAGCACACTGTTCACCCCCATGGGAGCAGGATGGAGGAGATCCTGTCACAGCATTGCAACACCTTGTCTAAAGATGCACTCTTCCTGACCCCCAGAACACTTCAGTACCAATCCTTTACCACCTCACATGGGCCAGTGTCCACAAAACCAGTCTTCATATACCCCCTTCGCCAGTCCTGCCACCTTATTTAGAAGGTGGCGATACTTATCACCTGCAGATTTGTACTTCCCCTCTCAAGCTTCAACAAAACTGAGACAAAAATATTGCCATTTTAACACCCTCAGATATTACAGGGGCAGAGATGATTTCTGCCCTGTGCACATGAAATCCAACTCCCTTAGGGGAACCAAAATATCATATCTGAAATGAAAACATGTTATAATGATAGAGAAATCCTTAAGTTGGATGAGCCCTTTATAATATTCAGGAATGGCTACATTCCCATGTATATGAGCCTGGTAAAATAATAAATCGACTCTTATCAACATACTTAATTTTAACAAACAAGCCAATATAATGAAGGGTAAAGGGTAAAAATTAATTGAGTAATTGTCTCCCTGAAGTCAAATTATAGTATTTTCCAACACTGCACACACAAGCACACACACACACATAGACACACATTATATTGCACTGATTAAACTGATAGTTGTTTCTTGTGATTTGGAAATGGATAAGAGCATATAAAGATTCTCAGTATTTCTTAAGGCTTGCATAATGACTCTGGCACTTAGGATACCAAGCAAAAGCCAAGTACAACAAAATGAAGCACAATATATGTATAGAAACCAAAGAGAGGTGGATAATTGAAACAATTATCTTGAGCATTCATGCCTTATTTGCTGAAATAATCCCTGAAATATCCAGATAACAACAATCACAGACTGTGAGTAGAAAGCTTCTGGAGAGCAGAGTCATCTCAAACCAGCATTCCACCGTTTGGCAATGAAATGTTCTTTCTTTTTTTCAATTTTCTGTTTAACATATGGTTAAGGAGGCAAGTCTCTTCCTCCAGGAAGAAACACTAAGAAGCATTAGGCTAAAAGACCTGAAATCTAGTGGGAGGATCTGAAGACACAAGGCAGTCTTACCCTGATTTGCCCCTCGATAATAAAAAATATATTTAAAATTTTCTGAAACTCCTCCTTCAAGTATTGATTCCTGTACTGTTTATTCCTCCCTTTCTACCTCCTTTCCTTTGCTTTCTAGCAAAGTTGAGCTAAGTGTCTAAGAATGTCAGAACACATTTTAATAATCATTTACATTCGTTTCAGATTCCCTAAACAGCTAAAAACCAAGTCCCCTTCTATCCCCCACCCAGTTTCCCCTATGATTAACATCTGACACTACCAAGGTACGCTGGAAAAATGAAGAAACTAACACGGGCGTATCAGTACTAATCCAACTAAGATTTCACTAGTTTTTCCACAAATCTTGTTCTGTCCCCAGATGGCATCCAGGGCACTAGAAGACATTCTGTAGTCCTGTTTCTTCAGTCTCCTCCGGTCTGTCATGATTCCTCAGATTCTCCTTGTTTTTCATGAACTTGACAGTATCTTGAATCCCAGTGAGGTATTTTGTGCAATTGATTGTGCAATTGAGGTATTTGGGGCAGGTATTGACAATAACTGTCAATTTGGGTTTGTTTGATATTTTCCTCAAAGTGAGACTAGGATGAAAGACTTTTAGGAAGAACTGCATAGAAGTGAGGTGTCCTTCTCGCAGGGTAAGAAGAGTACATGTTATCAACATGACTTATCACCAACAAAGTTCACCCTGGTCGCCTGGCCAAGGTCATGTTTGCCAGATTTCTGCCCTGTAAATTTAGTTTCCTCTTTCCTTGGAAGCAGTCATGGAGTGCAACCAACACTCAGTGGGGAGTGGGGGGAGACAAAATACATTTTAAAGTGCTTAATTGTCCTTAATTGCAAAGTAATTTTGAGTCTGATTCTTTCACTGGATACAAAATCCATGTTTAGCGGTATCATATTTTGGGAGGAAAACAGCAATTCCATGCAGATTTTCCTCTTTCCAACCCAGACATTTTTTGCCTTCTTTATTGATTTATTGAGTATGTACTACATGGCAAACACTCTTCTGGACATTTGAGTTTTAAGAAAAATCGCTACCCTTTCAAGGTCATATTGAGCATATTGTTTAACGGGCACACCCCAGGATTATTTAATTATCTAGGTGAACATGTCTTCGTTTGATTTACTATTGACTATAGCTCGGGCGCTACAAAATTACATGGTACTTGTAGATTTTTGTTTAGCAGAAAGGCAAATTTTTTTTTTCCTGATAGAAATGTATTCCTAACTTTAATATTATATTGTCCTGTAATACATTAACCAGCTTTGTTTCCAAGCTATTAATATTATTCCTTCTTCAGTGCCTAAAATACTCAGTTTCTCAAATGTTTTACTGGCTTTACCATGGTCCTTTCATTAATGATTTGAATAAATCTTTAAACATTATTTAATATTAAATGAGAGTCTTTTTACTTTGACATGGGAATACATTTGTGAAAAAAAAAGTCAAAAAATTCTTGTGCTCATGTAAACTACACTATGGTGGGACAGAAACAATACAAAAGTAAGTACAATATATATAGACCACATCTTATACATACAATGGAATTCTATGCAGCCACCAAATACACCTGAAATCTTGCCATTTGCAACAACGCGGATGGAACTAGAAGGTATTATGCTAAGCAAAATAAGTCAATCAGAGAAAGACAATTATCATATGATCTCACTGATATGAGGAATTTGAGAAACAAGACAGGATGATAGGGGAAGGGAGGGACAAATGAAACAAGATGAAACCAGAGAGGGAGACAAACCATAAGAGACTCTTAATCTCAGGAAACTGAGATTGTTTAGACACCAATCTTGCATCAGTCACCTGGAACATCCAGGGATCAGGAGAGCACGATGGCTTCTCTAACCAGCATTGCTTTACCAAATCCAGATCAAAAGGAAAGATATATGTTTGGCTATGTATTTTTCACAATAGATAATATATTAATAAAAAAAGGTCACAAGCCAAAAAAATAATAATAAAGTCAGGGACACTCCTGAACTTGTCCTCTTTCTATTTAGCATTCTGAATAAATTCACTTTTGGTCTAAGAGTTTTAGGAGAAGCCATCCAGTAAAAGCAAACCTTGGACCAAGAGTTGAGACACCAACCCAGTAGGTCAATCCAAACACACTGCAGATTTATATCTGTGGTTCTCAGTGATCTCATCTGTTAAATTAAGTGGCAGGATAAGAATAAGCTACTTACAAAAATATTTCAACCACTTCTCCAAGAAGGAGTTGATCTTTGAATCAGGTTTTTTAAATAAACATAAAATGTTAGGGGGGAAAGCCATGATTTACTTAGTATATGCTATTAAGCCTCTATTCTGTTGTCTACCTCCAAATGCACAAAGTACTGTAAAATTAACCCACATATTTTATTAATGAATGAAAAGCTAAGAGAGGCAGAGGAAATTGAACTCTTTTGAATGTCCATTAAACATCTACCATTAATCTTATCAGATTGTGATCAATCAATGTCATTTTCTTTGGCTATATTTTAAAGACAAAAATAATTACAAGTTTTAAGAAGACTTGGGGTCACATACTTCTTTTAACTTGAGAATACCAACCACAAACATGGACAATAAAAATGCACCCAGAAATTGGCCGGCATTCACAATGTATATAGGCCATGGATTGATTTAAATAAAACTGGGTCACCTCCTGACCAGGTTCATTGCTGTGCTACAACTACAAAGAAGATGAGTCCAACTCCAAATAACCTTGGCAAGGACCCTAGAACTTTACTACATGCCGTTTTAGCCATTGTTTCTTATCAATAAGGCTTCATCTGACTAAATTTTCTCCTCCCTTTCTCTGTAAGTCATAAAATTGCCATCAGCCCTAGTACTCTCTTCTTATCCTAACTTGTGGGGTCCCCAGCCTCCCCAAACACATTCAGAGTAGACACAGGCACTTTCCTGAGAAGGCTCATCTTCTCATTCATTCAGCATCCCCTATCTGCGTTCCTTTATACCAGTTTGAAAAATAAAATTAAAAAAAAAATTTTAAAGACCATTCTAGGGACTCAGCTTTAATAGACAGTGAGGTTATTAGAATTTAAAATTTAATGTTTTGTCTCTGTCACTTATATTCAACAAAAATAAAATCACACAGCATATTTTGTATCTGACTTTTCCAGTTAAAATTGTTATTTCCCCCATATTATTAAATCCTTTCAACAATATCTGAATGCCTATCTATTGTTTGTCATTTAAGTTCTCTGTAATTTTCTTTGATATTCAAAGATTCCTTTGTATTCATCCTTTTAGTTAAGTTTTTTATAGCATCCATGATTTCTAAGGAGAAATTCCTAGAAAATAAATTTTGGGTGAAAGCACATGAATACTTTTCAAGCTGTTAATATATTTTACCAACATCCCTCTGAAAATTGTATCGATTTGGATTATATTGCTTACTAAAATGCTTTCACATCTTTTATTTCTCAGATCTTATTTATCCAAATCATTAGTTCAATCTTGGACTGGCATAGTCCATTTCATAGGTTCTATCAAGATTTATGTAGAGAGTTCTCTACCTAGACTATAGATAATAACTGTTCACTTTCCATTTTATTGATACTTAATACAAAAGTGTCTGAATGAGTTTGACTTGGCAGCTTACATGGTTTCCTTATGAAAAACATCCACGCTCTTGAGTATTTCTCACTGCCTTTTTTATATATATTTTTTCTCTCTTTTTCTGGAATAGCTTCAAACTATTTCAGACTGCACAGTAGGCCCTATGATTTGGAGAGTCAGTGTTTCTGTTTTCAATAACTGGACAATAACCATTAAGGTCTTGGTCACACAATTATTGAAAATTTTGCCAAAACAGAAATTTGAATGGTGGCACTGTGAGTTTGGGTTGGGAGTGAGTCATTTAGTTAATGCATCTGCATCTCTCTGCACATTTTATTTACTGGCACACTCTTCTCTGGTATCTCCAGGGAAGTACTAATTCTTTTTTACTTTGAAAAAATAGGGTCCAGAAGAAAAAAAAATTCACCTAATAGAGTTGGAGCGGAAACAACAGATAAAACAATGGAGTTTTATTTGTTTCTTTTGAAGATTTTATTTATTTATTTACTTGTCAGAGGGAGAGAGAGCACAAGCAGGGAAGCATCAGGCAGAGGGAGAAGCAGTCCCCCGGATGAGCAGGGAAAGCCCACTCCAGACTTGATCTCAGGACCCCAGGATCATGACCTGAGCTGAAGGCAGACACATAACTAACTGAGCCACCCAGGCGTCCCAACAGTGGTGTTTTAAAAGGTTATGAATATTGTTGAGAAAATAGAAGTCTTCACTACATAAAGTGGCAGAAACTCTAATTTGGTTGTAGATCTTATCTGAGCTATTTTTACATTTATCTTACGCTGAGTAGAGAAACCAGGCCAATTCTTGCCACTTTTCAGCAAAGGCCTTGACAATATAGGGCATCAATATAGAGGTAAAACCCGAGAGAATTTAAAAATTACTAACCTATGTTCTAAGGATATTTGCAACACATACCTACCTCTTAAAGAAAATGCAATTCAGGTTAAATCCAGGAAACTGCATAAACACCATCATTGTACAAAATATTGCAGTGAATAAATGTTGATGCTGAGCATTTGAAAAAAAATTGAAGAGGGCAAGCAACTTTAGCCAAATGTGTGCCTACTAAGCTTAACCTCCCATGTCAAACAACTTTACAGAAGAGAAGGTCCACAGGCCAAAAAAAAAAAAAAAAAAAAAAGTCAATGAAGACCAGCCTGTTTGTATTGGAAGAGACTGTCTTCCTGACCAGGCAAGCATTTAATCCATGCGCTGCTCAGCAGCGATCATCATTCATCACCATTGATTCACTTTGCTGACTCAGAGAGGTTCAGAGTTAGGTTACTACAGTAATAATGTAATGTACTGTGGAGTTTATTTTAATGGCAGAATTAATTTTAACAGCTTTATAAATTACTTTAGTTCCGTATTTATAGAACCATTAAGGTTATGAAGGGGTCAGTCATATTTTCAGTTATACTTTACAGCATTTATAAAGGAAATTATATGTTACGTTGCTATGAGTAAATTAACAGATCCCGAAAGCTCTAACGGGGTAGCATTCAAGAATCTATTCTACTCTGAAACACAAGTTATGAGCCCTCCCTCAACCTCAACTACATCTATTAGTTTATTGTAACACTTAACTGAATAATTCTCCCCAATACCTACTTTCTCACTGGAATCAACAAGTTCTTAAAAACAGAAACATTTTTTAAAAGTAAAATGCTGAATAACCAAAGGTAAAAACCAAGCTTCTTTTTAAGTGCCTCTACTATATTTCTTTTTCTCATGTCCACTGGCTTTGAGCACGAATTGTGACCAAGCAGAGAAGATATGAATTACAGGGGCACCTGGGTGGCTCAGTGGGTTAAAGCCTCTGCCTTCAGCTCAGGTCATGATCTCAGGGTCCTGGGATCGAGTCCCGAATTGGGATCCCTGCTCAGAGGAGAGCCTGCTTCCCCATCTCTCTCTGCCTGCCTCTCTGCCTACTTGTAATCTCTCTTTCTGTCAAATAAATAAATAAAATCTTAAAAAAAAAAGATATTTATTACAGAAGCAAAGCTAAACAATCCTAAATAATTCCTCTGCACAACATGTAAGGTTAAGAATTATACTTGAAACCACAGAAAGGTAAACTCGCTTATCCAAGAAGGTATACAATTTTACATGATGGCATCTTAAATTCGTGTTTGAAACTGAGGTATTTTCTTAAGAGTAATTACCTCTAAGACTATGGATTCTAGAAATTCATAAAGATGCTGTCAAACATATTTCAGTAAGCACCAAATGAACCTCACTTGCAACCATAAATCATTAATCTTTAATCACCAGCCAATTTCTCAATAAGCTCATTGGCATGGAAATTCTAAGATACTCAAAGGATAGTTCTAGCCGATCTGGCATGCATGGTTGGCTTGTGTGTTTAATTACTGTTTATGCATCGGCAGGATCCAGGCTTTTGTATGTAATAAATAGAATGCTGTCATAGTGTCCAGATGGTTTTAGATGCAAGGCCCAGGGAGCATGTTTGGAGATTATAGGACTG
The DNA here is from genome assembly GCA_002007465.1 of Ailurus styani. NCBI lineage: Eukaryota > Metazoa > Chordata > Mammalia > Carnivora > Ailuridae > Ailurus > Ailurus styani. The sequence goes on from LNAC01000095.1 coordinate 36,398, forward strand.
ATTTACTCTCTGTTTGCACCAGTTCGATTGTAAAAAACATGCTAATAGTAGGCATATCAAGAATTCTGCACTATAGAAATAAATGTAGTGCTTTATTGGTTATTTTGAAAGACATTCAAATTTGACTTTACCATTATCATAAGAAAATTGAAGGAAGTTTAAAGCAAAATTAATATATTTGTTTAATATGTCTTTTATTTTTGAAGGAGATAGGGAATACTTACCTAGGGTCTAATCACTACCTCATAAAGTGGGCTTTTAAAATAAATTAATATAAAATAAATAAAATAAAATAAAATAAATTAACATATAAACAGATGTTTTCTAATAACACCCCAAAACAATCCTTCCACAGATTAAAAGATTGTCATGAGTCATGGTACAGTTCTTAGGAGTAAGCTGTAAGAGTAAGAAAAGTATACACAATGAGTCATATTTTCTCCCACTCCTTTTGACTTATTTTCACATTATATTTTTAAATGATAGTGACTATGAAGTAAAAGTGAATTAGACAAAATATTTCCCTATCAATTATATGGTGCTTACTGAAAAAATAATATGAATTATTTTTGTTTTTGGAAATTCAGAGCCAGATCGTTAAATTCATATTTGGCTGAAATATAAGAAAATGTTGAACATATAGATAATTCAAAAATCCTTCAATATCATCCTACCTAGTTTGAATCATGAGCTTTGCAGTTGCTTTAATGAAAAGGATGAGGAAAAGAAACTTTAAAAATTTTAAATTACTGAGTTAAAGACTAAAGTTAGGATAAACTGAAAAAAAAGAAGCTAGCCTATCTACAATTTCAAAATCTAGGAGAACATTTCTGTTCAAGAGTCTGAAATTGAGTATGTATAGATGTTTGCTGTAAAAATGTTTATAAGAAAGGAAATTGTCAGGCGCCTGGGTGGCTCAGTGGATTAAAGCCTCTGCTTTAGGCTCAGGTCATGATCTCAGCGTCCTGGGATCGAGGCCCGCATCGGGCTCTCTGCTCAGCAGGGAGCCTACCTGCTTCCTCCTCTCACTGTCTCTCTGCCTGCCTCTCTGCCTACTTGTAATCTCTCTCTCTGTGTCAAATAAATAAATAAAATCTTTAAAAAAAAAAAGGAAATTGTCCTAAAACTTGTCTTTGTTAGAATATGTGAGTTGATATGATCTAGTATCCCTTCTGGAAAATAATTAGAATTCCTGATAAAAAGCTTGAGCCATTTTATAAGAGATGACAATGATTTCAGAGTCACTCTGGAAAACCTACTTACTTGAGAGGACCCTAACCAGTCTTAGAAACAGACAGTGATCTTTAATCAATATGCATTTGGGGGGAGGAAAATACAGTTTATTAATGACTATCTAGGTAAATCTAATTTTCTTATAAAATGTCTTTACCAAGGGAGAAGCTTATGATTGGGCGGGTTTGAAATACAATTTTCACAAGTGCTCTTAGCTGTTAGAGAAATCGCATTAACACCTACTAGTATATAACATAAGGGCCAACCATGGGTCAACCAACAGAGAACTAACATGTCTGCATAAGAAACAGCAAAAACAAAACAGTGAAACAGACCCACACACATATAACCACTTGACATATGACAAAGACAACCCTGAAATACATGGGCTAAAGCATGCTCTTTTCATTAGTGATGCTGAATCAATTGTATACCAGTATGGAAAACAAGAACTCTTAATCCTTGCCCCACACCACACATAAAAGTCAATCCCCTATAATCAACAGTTCTGCTTCTGGGTACATACTCATCATAAATGAGTTAATATATTTACCAAAATTATGAAAAAGAATGAACATTCTTTTCATTCTTCGTTATGGCCCCAAACAATAAACAACTCCAAGTCTATAACAGAAGAAAAGACAAATTTAACAAACTCATAAAATGATTATGATACAGCAACAAAAATGAATAACTTGCAAATACAATATATTCAAATTAATTTCACAAATATAATGTTAAGCATAGTTAGTCAATAAAGAGTACCAACTGGATGATTCAACTGTATGAAATCCAAAACCATGCAAAACTAATCTACTATGCTCTAAGTCATGGTAACGAGCTGATAGTGACTGAAAGAGAACACAGGAATGGTTTTGTGGGTGATGATAATGTTTTGAAAATTCATTTAGATGCTGGGTACAGATGTGTTCACCTTGTGGAGCTTCATTGACTTTGTGTGTGTAAAACACAAATATATGTGTGATCCCTATGTAAGTCATATATATATACATATGACTTACTTCGCATAAGACTTACTTCAATAAAAAGTTTACAATGAATGAACATTCCTGATTATTTATACCTATATATTAGGATTTTGTGAATCTTAAATTAATTCCTACCACCCATGCATTTGTGCTTCCTACCTTGGGAATTTAATTTTGCCCAGCCTTAGGTCCCAACTCACTCCCACTTCTTGTTCCCACAGAATCCCTAACATTCAGTCTTCTGTTTTGTAGAGCTCCTTGTCTCCTATGCAATTCAAAATTGTGACTTTGCCTCAGTTAAGAGAATTGCATCACATTTTATATCATAAAATAACTAAACATCTTCTCCAATATATATATAATTGAGAATATATTCTGAACTTATATCTAAAATATGACTTTTTATAATACTGTCAATGCCTAACTAAAGGCATATCAACCATTTTATTGACAGCATAGGTCTTACTTGGATGCAGCAAGAAAGTCTTTTTAAACCCAAACACACAACCACTCGATGCCCTGGAAAGGTGAAAAAGAGATGGGAGCAAGGGAGAGAGGGAGAGAGGGAACCATATCTCTCATTGCAGAATGAGTTTCTGATTGAAGTAATTAAAAGAAACTGAAAACCTTGTTGATTCCTACACAAAAGTAAGAGAATGGCTTCATCGGTTGGCGTGAGGTGAAATGCCAAATTAGAACATATCAATGAAGGAATGAACCAGATTCCAAATCCCCATGTAAATAATTCCTATAAATGCATTAGTATGTGGTATTATCCATAATTCATTCTCCTCTGCTAGTATTTTTAATAAGAAAGGATATGATGTAACCTCCTGGCAACTTTATTTGAATGCAAACACTTCTGTTGGCATGGAATATCAGTAATTTATTCCTGGAGAAATTTGGAATAGAATTGCACATCTAAAATTTGAAGTAATTTTTTTTAGCTTTGACCATATTATTGTTTTGAATTTTTGAAATTCATAAATATCAAACTGACACATTCTGTGAGATACATCGAATGCTATTCATGGATATTTGCTGACTAAGGCAGGCATAAACATAGCCTGGGAAGATTCCAACGGATCAGGTACTTCCATCTACATCTGGGTGCCTGACCAGGCAGAACGTCCGTGAAGGTGCCCATTAAAATGTGCCTGATGCTTGTTTATCTACCTGGATATCAGGAGATTACCTACATACAGTCATCTTTGAGCATATTTTCTATGTACTGTGAAAAAACGTTTGAAGAAGCATCTTAGTTATGATAATAAAAGGCAAGTATGCACCTATTGTTCTGAGGAAAAAATGTAATAACACTGGTATGTGTCTTCAGGGACTTTCACTCCTAATAATCCTTTGAGATGCATTTCTGGAGGAGAAGGAAAACGTTTTGCATGGACTCCTGGGAGGAAAAAGATAAGACACCTCACTTTTCCCTTTGAAGTTCAAAGATTTCAGAACCGGTATGAAATGATTCTGACTATTCTCAGTCAAGAGGGCACAAGGACCCAATGGAGAACTCCTTATCATGGTACATTCATATTGGAAAAACTGTTTAGTAGTATCTCCTAAAGCTGGATATGCACTCACCTCATGATTTAGCAATTCCATTCCTACTTTATATTCAAACAGATATTAGTTCATATGCTGAGCTTAAGACTTATGCTAAAATATTCATAGCAACACAATTCATAATATTCCTAGGTATAAACCACCCAAATGTATATCAACACCTTAAGAGGTAAATAAATGGACTGTAGTGACATGATATAATAATATACAGCAAAGAGAATGAAAATAAAAGTAAAATATTCTCAGAAAAAGAATATTGAGAGAATAAAGCTAGTGTGAAATAATACATACGGAAAGAAGTCCTTGTATTTAAAGTTCCAAAGGGGTTATAACTAATCTATGTGGTTAGGAGTCAGTATATAGTAAATCTTGGATAGGGTCAATGAATGACTGGAAAGAGATACAATGGGGATTTTTGGTGTGTTAGCAATGTTCTTTCTTAGTCCAATTGCTAGTTACATGGGAATATATAGTTTGTAAATATTCATCAAGCTATAGATTTATGATATATGTCCTTTCCTGTAAATATATTATACTTCAATTAAACATTTAAAAAAATATTAAGTTGTGATATTTTTTCAAACTGGCAAATTGTTATGCTATTTTTACACATTATATGTTTATACCTAAATTTGGTGAAATAGGGCACCTGGGTGGCTCAGTGGGTTAAAGCCTCTGCTTTCGGCTCAGGTCATGATCTCAGCGTCCTGGGATCGAGGCCCGCATCGGGCTCTCTGCTCAGCAGGGAGCCTGCTTCCTCCTCTCTCTCTCTCTCTCTGCCTGCCTCTCTGCCTACTTGTAATCTCTCTCTGTATGTCAAATAAATAAATAAAATCTTTAAAAAAAATAAATTTGGTGAAATAGCATCATTTAAAGAGCATAAATAAGTGATATTACTAGAAAACATGCATACTAATAGAAAATATGCTTAAGGGCATCTGGGTGGCTCAGTTGGTAAAGCATCTACCTTCAATTCGGGTCCTAATCTCAGGGTCCTGGAATGGAGCCCCACATTGGGCTCCCTGCTTAGCACAGAGTCTGCTTCTCCATCTCCCTTTGATCCTCCCTACCCCCCATTTGTGCTCTCTCTCTCTCTCTCTCTCTCTCTCTGTCCCAAATAAATAAATAAAATCTCTAAAAAATTTTAAAAAGAAAATGTTTTATGTAAGTCATATTGTTAACATTTATATGTTAAATGTATTTATAAAATTTATAAAATATATTTATAATATCTAGCCACTTATTCGTTATGAACAGCAAAAGGAATAATTTACTTGTAATATATTCTTAGTGTACCATAATACTGAACTTGGTTCACTTAGTTTTATGAGAGTCAAGATTTACACTGAAAAGTTTGAAAGGGCTTTCTGATCATGAAAACAGAAGTACATCTTTAATTATAAATTCACTTATCCCATCTTTTCCATCCACCTTTTTCAACATCAAAAAAAAAAAAGACAGAAAAAAAGAAGATACAAGTGTTTTATACTATGGAACAATGACTCAGTGTGAGATTGGCATTGCCCAGAAGATTTAGTACTGAGAGTGGCTAGAACAGACTGTCTGAATGAACAGAGACCCTGAAAATTTTGAGGAGAAAAAGTAAAGTATTATTATTAGCAATAAATATCAACAGCCTTGATTAGATTTTCTATAATTAACTAATCCCTGAGTTTAAAAATCCCTTCCAAATGAAACATTAATACAATGGCAATAGTAAATAAGTTTCAGGTAGCATGAATTAGGGAAGCATATTTTAACCTTGGTGTTTAATATTTACATGCAAGAATAACACAGATAACCTTTTGAAATAGATATTATTATTATTCTCCTTTCATAAATAAGGATACTAAGACACCAGTGGTTAAAACCATGCATACGGTCAATAGAATGTGGGGAATCTGAATTTAAAACCAAGAACATCTGATTTCAGAGCCCAGGCTCTTAACCAAAATTCAGTGCTGCCCACAATAACTATCAAAAGACCCCACAGAAGAGACACATGACACATGACACACTCAAAGTGTTACAGACACTCTGAGCCTAAAATTATAATTTTTTATCACTTCATCAAGGGGGCTGCTAAAACTCAGGAAAATGGAGGACTTTCATGCATCTCAATATCATAGAGGAAAAAATTTGTTTTTCTGAAAGTTCAGAAAGGGACAGAGGCAACATGCAGCAAATATGCTTTGGAAAGTCGATATTTAAGGAAGTCTGCCTGGGAAAGAGAGCTGTCGTTCTAGGGTTGAATGACTTAAAGCCTTTAAAAAATCTTCAAACCTAAAAAAAGATCGTTATTCTTAAAGTTGAGAAAATGAAAAAATACAAAATTATAGTTAATTAAATCCCACAAAATAAACTGATTCCCAGATGCCATATACTTAAAAAAAAAAGATTTATTTATTTATTTGAGAGAGAAAGAGAGAGAGAAAGAGCACGAGCAGGAAGAGGGAGAGAGAATCTCAAGCGGACTCCTGGAGCCCCACTACAGGGCTCGATCCTGAAATCACAACCTGAGCCAAAACCAAAAGTCAGATGCTTAACTGACTCTGCTCCCCAGGCAACTCGCCAGATATCGTACACTTTGTAATCGGTATCTGTGTTTCACAGTTTTTCCTCTGGCTATAATGGCTTCATCTTGTAATGCTACCACCATCCTTTCAACTTTTCTAAGCTCATTCATCAGTTAGTGTGCATTAAACTCTGCAAGGTAACAGGATCTAGACTATGCAATGTGGTTGAAAAAAATCTGTGTGTGTGCATACACACACACACACACACACACACACATATATAGTATCATATCATACAGTTTCCTATCCTCAAGATGCTCAGTCTGTAAAATGAAATCCATTTGAAATTAATATTTTTAATACAGTGAATTCACTTTTATTTTAATATTACAGAGAAGGATGGCATCACCCACTTTCCTTCTCAGAAATAACTTAAAACTGATTAGAAGAGCAGGGATGAAAAACCCAAATATCATCTTCTATGACATTAAGAGGTATCTACATTCCTGGACTACAATAGCAATCAAGGTCAAAAAGAAATGTCACAAGACATTAAGAGAGGATGCCCATTGCTACTAACACCAGACAATGTGGTAAAGAATCCTACTTGGAGGAAAGTGGCACACACCTTATGGCAAATAACTCCTTGTTTAGAACAATGAATATCATTCAACAGAGAAGGCAGGTTTTCAGAGAAAAGTCTGTAAGCGAGGCATGGTGAACACTACACTGTCAGCACACCCATGGCCTCCAACCTCTGCTGAATGGAAAGGAGGGAAGCCTAGGGCACCTGGGTGGCTCAGTGGGTTAAAGCCCCTGCCTTCGGCTCAGGTCATGATCTCAGCATCCTGGGATCGAGGCCCGCATCAGGCTTTCTGCTCAGCGGGGAGCCTGCTTCCTCTTCTCTCTCTCTGCCTGTCTCTCTGCCTACTTGTGATCTGATCTCTCTCTGTGTCAAATAAATAAATAAAATCTTTAAAAAAAAAAAAGGAGGGAAGCCTAAAAGATATTTCCCTCTCTCTGTCCCTTTCTCTCTTTCTCTCTCCCTCTCTTTCTCTCTCTCACACACACACACAATCTGTGTCACGGACAATTCTCACTAGCCAGAAATTAAACTTTATCCCCTTCTCAATATAAACATCTCCATCCAAGAAGAAAGCATCTCACCAAAAGGTAAATAATCACAAAGAAACCAAAGGGAGTGTAAGATGTCCCAATGACAAAAGGAGAAAGAAAACAGGAAAGCCCGGTGGCACATAAAAAACATCAGCCAGAAAAATCTCTTCACACAGTAAATAAAAACTAAGCCCATAATATAGTCATGAAAATAGAAACTAATACAAAAATAAATTTACAAACCAAAAGACCAAAGCAGAGATACAAGAATTTGGAGATAATATGGCAAGACAAGAGATATAAATAAACCATGAGCCAATAGAACTCAGGAGAGATGGAATTCAAAAAAAATCAAGCTAAGCGGGTATGACAAATGCTATAAACCATCTGACATTGGCTAGGATGACAGGGCAAGACTTCAAAGAAGATAAAAAAGTTAATATAGATCTTAAAGGACAAATGGAATTGAGGTCAATCTGAGGAAGAAAAGAAGTCCAGTCTAATATAACATGTACAAAGGCATGAGTACATTTTCTGGACCTAAACATGGCTTTCTATACCTGAAGAACAGCATATGAAAGAGAGAAAAGTGATGAATGGGACTGGGATTGTAGATAAGTACTGGACTTTGGAGAGTGTTTTATGTTAAGCTAATAAATATAACTTTATATTATTAGTAAAGAAGACCTACCAATTGCTTCAATCAGAAGATTAACATGATCATTTATATTTTAGAAAGATCACTCTGCCGACAGTGAGGGAGGTGGATAGATTAGGATGAATACAGGAGGCAGGCAAAGAAGTGAGAGAATGGTAATTCCTTTCTGTAATCCAGATAAAATATAATGATATAACTATAGATAAAGGCTGTATGAAAGTATGAGAAAAAATAAAAAATATTTAATATAAAATATCTGTAAAACAACTTGGCCAGTTGAATATATCAAGTAAGGGAAAGAAAACCTAAAGAATGATTCCAAGCATATGAATTGTTGACTGGTTGGATGGCATCTCAGCAGTCAATACAGAAACACTGTAGGATATTTACATCCTACAGGGGATATGGGAATGGGAGGCAGAGATAATGAATGTATTATAATAAATTAAATAATCCTAATAATTATTGGACTTTAATAAAAAATGATGCAATACCAGAAACTGAATTCCAAGAAGTATTGGCAAATTTTAACTATTGTAAAAACAAGAAAATCATCCACGTTTTCACATCAGATTTCATAATTTTAATCTAGTGTAGTCTTTAATGTCTTAAAGTATTAAAAATCTTCACAAACTGTGTATCTCTCAATAACACTAAAAGCACAGAGAATTTACACAGAAATTATATAATGTATATATAATTATATATAAATAAAAATTATATAGTTCTTTATTTCAATAAAATTGAAAAATCACTTTTAAATGAAATCAATCTAAACTACTGAAATCTTGTTATAGACTTGGTTAAGAAACATAAGTACTCTACTTAGGAAAAACTTACCTTTATTTTCTTTCTGTAGTAATGTGTTCTGTGTTACTTTATAATACCAATAATGCCAGATAATAACAAATGCTGTTCAACTTATTTCATTCTTTTCATTCAGCTTTCACTTTCATGTTGCCTAACAAGATAAATGACAACCAGATTTTTTGTTGTATTATAGAACTTTAAGGATACCTGCAACATCATTTAACAAAATACTGTGAAATGCACCAAGTAAAGCAGATAGGGGTTTTAACACACAAAAAAAAAAAGAGAGAGAGAGAGAGAGGAAGGAAGGAAGGAAGGAAGGAAGGAAGGAAGGAAGGAAGGAAGGAAGGAAGGAAAGAAGAAAGAAAGAGAAAGAAAGAAAGAAAGAAAGGAAGGAAGGAAGGAAGGAAGGAAGGAAGGAAGGAAGGAAGGAAGGAAGGAGAAAGAAGAAAGAAAGAAAGAAAGAAAGAAAGAAAGAAAGAAAGAAAGAAAGAAAGAAAGAAAGAAAGAAAGAAAGAAAGAAAGAAAAAGAAAGAAAGAAAAAATAGAATAGGACATTCTAATGGCAAGGTACCATTGTGATGCTCTCCATTAAATTGTACCATATTTATTTATTCATTTTAATGTCTGTTACTCTACATAATGAATGAAGCACTATGCCTTTTCTTAGCTTGAGCCTTTCTTTAAATGCCCTTCTTGGCATTTTGTTCATTTTGTCTTTTGATAATTGTGATTTGGTCATATTCAGTTTCAGCTCCATTTGGTTATTTTTAATTTTGATGAGCTTCCTTCCTATGCAGTTAAGTTACATGTAACTTCTAAACGGGTAAATGTCAATATATTTCTTTCATATAAAACCTCACCAGGGGGAGAAGGGCCATGATCCAAAGGAACCAAAGCCGTTGAGAAAACTGTTTATGGGTATTTGAGCTTTGAAACTACAGATGATAGTTTAAGAGAACATTTAAAAGAATGGAGGACACTTACAAATTGTGTGGTAATGAGAGACCCCAAACAAAACGCTCCAGGGGTTTTGGTTTTGTGACTTACTCTTGTGTTGAAGGGATGGTTGCAACAATGTGTGCCCAACCACACAGGTTGATGGGCATGTAGTGGAACCAAAGAGAGCTGTTTCTAGAAAGGATTCTATAAAGCCTGGTGCCCATCTAACAGTGAAGAAAATTTTCATTGGTGGTATTAGAGAAGACAGAGAAGAATATAGTTTGAGAGACTACTTAGAAAAGTATGGCAAGATTAAAACCGTAGATGTTACAGAGGACAGGCAGAGTGGAAAAAAGGATTTGCTTTTGTAATTTTTAATGATCATGATACAGTAGATAAAACTGTTGTCCAGAAATACCACACTATTAACAGGCATAATTGCAAGGTGAAAAATACCCTTTCTGAAAAAGAAATGCAGTCTGCTGGATCACAAAGAGGTCACAGAGGTAGATCTGGCAACTTCATGGGTCATGGAGAAAACTCTGAAGGCATTGGTAAATTTGGCTGTGGTGGAAACTTTGGTGAAGAGGAGGCTGTGGTGGTGGAGGTGGTGGCAGCAGAGGTAGTTAGGGAGGAGGCGATGGTGGACATAATGAATTTGGAGGTGATGGAGGCAACTATAGTGATGATCCTTGTTATAGGAATAGAGGAGGTGATGGTGGTGGTGGACCAGGATATGGAAACCAAGGAGGCAGATATGGTGGTGGTGGTGGTGGAGGATATGATGGTCACAATGAAGGAGGAAATTTTGGAGCTAACTATGGTGGTGGTGGGAACTCTAATGATTGTGGAAATTATAGTGGACAACAGCAATCAAATGATGGACAAATGAAGGTGCAGTTTAGGTGGATGAAGCTCAGGAAGTTCCTATGGTGGTGTTTACGGATCTGGTGGTGAAGTGGTGGATTTGGCAGCAAAAGGTTCCAAAAATTTTTCAGAAGGAAAGGCTACAGTTCTTAACAGGAGTGAGAGTACAAGGAGCTGTCAGGAAAGCTGCAGGTTACTTTGAGACAGTCGCCCCAAATGCATTAAAGGAACTGTAAAAATCTGCCACAGAAGGAATGATGATCCATAGTCAGAGAAGTTCCTGGAGCTTAAATAGGAGCCCCTTCTTGTCCGGGACTGTCATAACCACAGTTTGCAAAATGTGCAGCTATTGGTCAATGAGATGTAGTGTCAATGACATGCATATTCCTAAGGTCTTTTATTTATTGTAGCTTTGTCTTTGTCTTTTTCATAAGATGGGCTTATTGGCCTGTAAATTGTGGTAGTGATGCCAGGAATAAAAAATTAAGGAATTTTTAATTAAAAAACAAGGTAAGACAGATGAAGAAAAAAATAAATTTATTATTGACAAAGCTGACAACAGGTTGTGTGACTCCTATCTTTAGATTAAAACCTCGGTTTTCCTCAGCTTTTGTATATCCCTAGCTCTCAGTACCATTTTATTCTGCCACAGCTCTTCCTCGAGAGGTGGGAGTACAGGCACTGTTTTATTTCCTACCTGTTCCTCCATGGCCTTCGTGAACTCCCAGCACACCATGATTTTGCTGAGGGCTGGACATTCTTGCTTAAGATCAAATCAAGCAAGATTAAAACAACCCCTTGATTGAGGTTAAAGCTCAATTTCAGCTATAATTTGAAATGATATACGGAAGTCAAAACCACATGTGACCAAATGCCAAAGAGGGTTGGTCCAGGCCTTATCAGTTAAAAGCTAATAAGTATACTACAGTAAAACCCAGCTGTAATGCACTATTCGAGCTGCTATAAGTTGCCAGAATCCTGACCCTACATGCCCAGCCCAACAAAACCTTAATATTCAAATATCATTTTGTTTCCTAAATTTCACTCTTGTTTATTCCTCAAGATATCAGCCCAGTGCAGCAGATGTTAGGGTTTTGAGGAGGTCGATGCAGAACACTCCTCTTTTCCTCACTTAAATTCTAAACCAAAGAAGAAAGAAAAGTAAGACAAATTCAGATTATTACTAGGAATGTAATACATATGCAGGCAAGTAGCCTTCTTAATGCAGATACCCACAATTAGAAAAATTTACCTCCTGCCTAGAAGCAAGAATTCCTGTCCCTCAAAGATCCTTCCAACTGGATTAAGAATCAAATCGACATGAGACAGCTTAATAGGAGAAAAAAAAATTCAATAGGTGTACATATGGGGAGTCCACACAGACATGGAAATTCCAAAGACAATCAGGCAAAATGAGATATATATGCCATTTTGAACTAAGAATAAGGGAGGAGGGGTCTGGGTTTTCAGAGGAAAGGTCTGGATTTCATAGGGCGAAAAGAACAGCAGATGTTTTGTAATTAAGTATGTGCCCTATGATACAGATAATAGGCCTTATTCTGGCAAAGACCCCTAATTTAGATTCTTCTAAGAATGGTGTGGTTAAGGGAGAGAAAATTTTCTCTTGAGCCCACAGGATTTCAAATGCCTTTGGCTGAAAATAATCCACATGCCAAAGTGGCATATTCTGGGGGAACCTGTCCTGAACCCCTTCACTGCCCAGGTGTCAAGAGCTGAACTGAGCTGGAGAGGGCCAAATTGCCAGATGTGAGAGCTCCATCAAGATATGTCAAAATGAAAGTAACAGTCAGGCCTTGAGTTACTTACCGCAATAGTCTAAGCAGGAGGCTACCTACCAGGAGGCAGTGCAGGCTCCCAGAGGGTTCCATTCTTCCCTCTGGAACAGTGTTAGGTGGATCAGCACATATGCAGAGATCCTTTCACTGACAAGAGGGCCCAAAACATTTCAAGGACTCAAGAACCAGAAGGGAAGAGAAGGGGAAGGCCTAAGAATGGAAAAGAACTGAATACTGAGGCAGAGTGGAAAAAATGTTCAGTGTGGGGATGGCGGCTCTCCTCCACGAAGTCTGCCAGATAAAGTCTTTATAATTACTTATGGTCAGACCTGAAACCTCACACATCAAAGTGTTCCACCCCCTTCATCTGAGGACATGCCTCTGTAAAACTTAAAGTATGGAAGCTAAAATAAAATAAAATAAGTATGGAAGTTCAGAACACAAAGTGTGTTTCTCACAGGTAAGAGGTTGACATAAAGACACTATGTAAGCATTTTATTATTCTGTCAAACTTCACAACAAAGTCCCTCCTCAACCCAGAAAGATGCAAATACAGGAACAAAAATAGGCCATTAAGTTGAAAAGTAGTGGAGATCCCTAGATTTTTAACTTTATTTTCCAAATGAGGGAGCAAATTTATTCCAATCTTTTGGTTGATGATGTTTTATGATTAAATAATGTCAACCAATCAATCAATCAATAAGATGCTCACAGAGATCCACAATTAATGACACATTTTTAATTACACAACTTTTGAACAAAACATCATATTTTTTCTAGATTTGTAGTTCTTTTCTTTCTCCTCATAATTTTGATATCAGGTTATGTCAATTCAGTTTATTAAAGTCAGAAGAGAATTCTGGAAAGAGGGTAAACATATAGAGTAACTAGGATAGTCAAACAAAAAGAGACGGGCAATATCTATAGGAGAAAAAAATTGGCAATGTATCATGATTACCAAAATGCAATCATGTGGGGAGGGGGGATGGACCTTGGATACTTCATGTTTGCATGACAATAGGAGAAGGAAGCAAAGGGGTATCTAATAAAACTTGAGAACTACCAAATAAACAACAGGTTCTTACATGAAAACTCAACAAATCACTTTGAGAATAGCAGCGAAACTAGGAGAGTGTACGATTGAGTGACAACAGGGTATCTATGCTAAGGTCCAAAGATATAAAGCATTCTACATCCTATGAACTCTAAGAACTAGTCTAATTTCTTTTCCATGATAATAATCTATGCTCAGGAGAAATGTCTAAGACTAAAACTCAAAATGGAAACAAAAGCGGCAAAAGAAGGAGAGAGAATAAATCAAAGGAGAGAATCAATCAGGAATTCTCATGACATAAATTGCTATATTCTTCAACTCTTCATAAAAACAACAGATGAGAGAAATTTAGATGCAAGTTAGAAATGCTATCTTAAAGTTTAATGAAATCAATTTCATAAACAAAAATACAACAAATGTGACTGCCACCCAAAGTTATTGTAAGACAGAAAGATAGACTAAGAGACAAAATAAATAACAGCCATAAAGACAATGAAGCCAGGCTGGAAGAAATGGCCACAAAACATCAGTACATCAAAATAGATAAAAATACAAAGGAAAAGTCATGTTAAATATGCAAACTCCTTCCTCTCTCAAAAAAATAAATAAATCTCTCTCTCGCTCTCTCTCTTTTTTTTTGTAATGGGGTGCCTGGGTGGGTGGCTCAGTCAGTTGAGCATCCAACTCTTTGTTTTGGCTCAGGTCATGATCTCAGGGTCCTGGGACTGAAACCTGAATGGGGCTTGCTTTCAGTGGGGAGTCAGTTTGAGGTTCTCTCTGTCCCTCCTTCCCTCACTCCACTCATATGCTCTCTCTCTCTCTTAAAACAAACAAATAAACAAATAAGTAAATACATCTTTAAAAAACCAAAGAAAATAAAATGGAATGAAATAAAATAAATATGAAAGAACGGTGTAACTCAGAAATGGGGTGATAGAATCCGGGAAGAATTAAAAATTTAAAATAACAATTGTGTCTGAAATAAAGAATGATACAAATAACTAGGCAGTATCTTGAGGGAAATAGAGGACTTTTATAAAAAATAGAAACATTTTATAAATCAAAAGAAATGAAAAAAGACATGATGATGATTTTATATGTAGTCAAGATTACTGCCAAGCATACAGTTTGCAGAAAATTTGTCATCAGCATGCAAGGTCTCCAGTAATGTTTTTCTGATGAGTCTTAACTCAAAATTTACTAAATAATGACCTTCGGACAACCAAAATGACTGCAAAGACCTCGACATAAGGACTGGTAGTAAAGATTAGAGATTAGTGGTTAATCTATAGAATCAAAATTAATGGAGGACATAAAGAAGAGAGTATAGGTTGTGCTGGCAGCATGTTCTGACACTGGGTACAACACAACTGTGAATAAATAGGACAGAATGGGTAGAGCATTTGCAAAAAAACCCTCTTTTTTAAACTAAAGTGGTGCTAATGTTGGTATTATTATTCTAAAGATGCTGTGTGTGTAATGTAGGATAAAATCAACAATTCTAATTTTACCATCTTCAGTATCCTTGCAATTCAGGATGTTCAATGTGGGGGGAAAAAGAGATAAACATAAAAAAGAAAGGTTAAGTTATACTGAATATGAATAGAAGTTTCATGTAAAATGACTTTATTTTTAAGATATATATATCTTCTCCATGCATAACTATATTTATGCAGAGAGACGAGAGATGACAGATAGAGAGACAGATGATAGATAGGACATACATACATAGTCTCTAATACTGTTTATGGGAAAATTGTAGAAACAATGATCAACCTATTAAGAATGACAATCCTCTGTCCAAACTCTGATCTCTCTATATGCCATCTCCCACTAAAAGGAATGAGGGTTATTTGGATATTTGGATAATTTCAGGTCTCAGACAGAAAATGTACAATATACTATTTTCCTGTAAGATTACCAGAGTAGGTCGTTCTAATAATGAGACATTTGATGAAACATACGGTTGATGAGGGAGAGAATAAATTGGGTTTCTGAGAAAGAACATTCTTGACAGAGGAAACGGCAAGTGCAAAGTCCATAGGTGAGATTGTGTTTGCTGTATTGAGAAAAAGTAAGGAGGTCTTCTTGGCTGCAGCTTTGAAAGGGAGGGCAAGTGTACCAAGCAATGGACAGATGGCTTAGAGGTGGGCCAGAATGGAAGGGTTTTGTAGACCATTTCTAACAGTTTGGTTTTTCCCTGAGAGAAATAGTTCATAGAGTTATTCTGAGCAGAGAATTAACATGATCTGACTTCTGTTTTAAAAGGATCACTTTGTGGGGACACATGGGTGACACAGTCAGTTAAGTATCCAACTCTTGGTTTAAGCTCAGGTCATGATCTTGGGGTCATGAGATCGAGTTCTGCATCGGGCTCCATGATCAGCAGGGAATCGGCATGAGATTCTCTTTCTCCCTTTCTCTCTTCCTCTGCCCTTTCCACCCCCCAAAATAAATAAATAAATCTCTTAAAAAAATACACAAAAAGATCACTTTGGCTGCTACATTACATTAGACTATTAGGGGGAGAGTAAAAGTAAAAGCAGGAAGACCAGGTGAAAGCCTGCTGCAGTAATCGGGGCAAGATTAGGTGGACACTTGGACATAGATAAGCACAAAAGTGATGAGCAGAAATGGTAGGATTCCAAGTATCTCTTGAATATACAGTCCATGAGGTTTTGTGACAATTAGATGTAGGGTGTGAAAGAAGGAGAAAATTCAGAACTACCCCGAGGTCCAGGACCTGAACAAGTATAAAAGTGAAGATGGCAATTCCTGAGATGTTGAAGACCTTGAGATGTGCGAGTCATCAGGGGACAAATCAAATGTTAACGTTTACATAATTGTTCATCATTACTATTAAAATTATATTAAAATATATTCATTTAAAATGTTTCTTTTTTCCTACTGCTACATTTCATTAAAAGTTGTAGTCAATCTTTGCAAATGCATCTTTAATGTCACCAGCTTTGTCAAAATAAGGGCAATTTTTAGAGTCATCTAACACATTTTTAAGGATACATTATCTTCACTTCTGTGTTGTGAAAAATAACACCTTTTCAAGTTAGGACTGATATTGCCCCTGGAGATTCAATCCTACATGTATAATATTAAGACCTTTTCTTTTGAGAACTTTGTCTTATAAGTATGAATATATGATCTCAAAATATAAACCACTTATTATACTATAATAAATCCCAAAACAGTTCTATCCATTTTTCTTTAAAGAACTTAATTAAAATATTATGGACCTATTTGCAATAGAGATATTGACACTTTAGGAGAAAAATTATTCAAACTTGTAAAATACTTTTTACTTTTTTTTAAATTACAACTGATGGTTTCATTCAAAATGAACATGGGTTTTGATTGAGGTCATTCTAGAAGAGTGTGTCTTACCTAAATAGTATTCTGTTGTTTAAAATGAAATAATTGAGAAACTACCTTTTAGTATGAAAGGCATTGCAAGAACAAGCATAAGAAGAAACTCAATTTTTTAAAGATGTATTTATTTATTTTAGAGGGGGGTTGTGTAGGGGCAGATGGAGAGAGAACACTAAGTAGACTCCATGCTTAGCACAGAGCCCCCACATGGGGCTCGAACTCATGAACCTGAGATCACGACCTGAGCTAAAACCAAGAGTCCCATGCTTAACTGACAACACCACCCAGGCACTGGAAGCAACTTTATTTTTAGAATGATGATTAGGAAAGAGATAAAATTAAAACAAAGAAGTTAAATACATTCAGGAATAGGTGTTTCCCTGACTCGGATTTTTTTTTAATCTTTCTCTACATCATTCCATCTCTGTAGATTCATTGCACCTTTACTGATTTTTCATTCCATATTTAAACATTTTTATTTAACTTTGGAATTTTGGGGATGAAAACTATATTTAAGCTGAATCTTTAAACCAGCAAAAGAAGAAACTTAAAATTACCAAACCGATTCTTGTTAACATTTTCTTGACAAGATAGCATGATGAAAAGGCATTTAATATTGTAATATTTAATACAAGTTTAAATATGTTATATTCCACAAGTTTTTTTTTTTTTTAAAGATTTTATTTATTTATTTGACACAGAGAGAGAGATTACAAGTAGGCAGAGAGGCAGGCAGAGAGACAAGGAGAGGAGGAAGCAGGCTCCCCGCTGAGCAGAGAGCCCGATGCGGGCCTCGATCCCAGGACGCTGAGATCATGACCTGAGCCGAAAGCAGAGGCATTAACCCACTGAGCCACCCAGGCGCCCTATTCCACAAGTTAATAAAGATTATTAGTCTGATGACTTTTAATTCCTGCTCATTTACATTTTGAGGAGTAACTTAGTAAATTTTGTTACCAAATTGCATTTGTTATTCATATACAGGGGATAAAATAAGGACTTCTTCAAGAAGTAGTAAGTTACTGGGGTGCCTAGGTGGTTCAGTTTGTAGAGTGTGTGACTTTTGATCGCAGGGTTGTGAGTTCAAGCCCCATGTTGGGTATGGAGACTATTTAAAAAAAATAAATCACAAGAAAAAAAGTAATAAGTCACTATTGTGCCATTATTTTTAAAGAAACTAGTATCACTGTTGGAGAGTTAAATTTGAGATTAACTCATAACTGTCCAGGGAAGAGTTATGTAAAGTCTCTCTATGAAACAATACTCCAAGGTCAACACATTCTTTGACAAAATTGAATGTACTCACATATTTAAAGAAAGAATGTTTCAAACAGAAAGGTATTAGTAACCTACAGAGAATTAGAGAAAGAATAATGGTAGAGACATTGCTATACCCATGTGTCCAGGGATGAGAGCATTTTAACGCAATTCAGGTATTTTGCTCTCTCTGGCAAAACCATTTCCATTTTGAGATAAACACAAAAGGTTGTCCTTTTCAATTTCTCTAACCCCTTCCATCCTGATTACATGTTTTCAAAAGAACTTCTAATTAACTTAACATCAGCAACTTTAAAAATTATTATTAATTTTTCACGTATATATGACTAGAAAGAATAATACAATAAAACCCCATATAGCCCTACTTATTCTTTTTTTTAATATATGTTTGTTTTGTAGTAAGAACATTTAGCACAAGCTCTATTCTCAACAGACTTTTAAGTGTGCAATACAATATTGTTCACTACAGGCATAATGTTGTACATTAGACCTCTAGTATTTATCTTATGTAACTGAAACTTCATGCAGTTAAATGGTAGCTCTCCTCTTCCTTCTCCCCTTTCTAGGAGTCTATTTTGGATGCCTCATATAATTGGAAGCATGCAGTGTTTGTCCTTCTGTTACTTGTACACTATTGGAGAAAATGTAAAATGGTGCAGCTGCTATGGAGAAAAGTATGGAGTTTCTTCAAAAAATTAAAGATAGAACTACCATATGATCCAGCAATCTCACTTCTGAGTATATATCCAAAGGAAGTGAAAGCAGGATCTTGAAGACTTACCTGCATTACCGTGTTCATTGCTGTATTTTTCACAATAGCCAAGACATGGAAACAATGGAAATATCCATTGATGCATAAATCAATAAAGAATATGTGGTAAATACATGTAATGGAATATTATTTAGCCTTTAACAAGAAGGCAATCCTGCCAAATACAATAAACATTGATAGATTTATTCATCTGGAAAACATAATGCTAAGACCTTACATATTCAAACTCTGTCCCTTACCTATCATTCAAATCCATTATCAAGATTTTGTCACTTTCTTTTTTCATTTGCCGAAGTATTTAAAACTTATAAAGATGATATACGCTAAAGCAAATTTCCAACATTATAGTATTTCATCACTCTCTACTTCAATATGTGGTCCAAAAACTATAAACATTTTCCTCCAAAAATACATTATCACATCTAACAGAAAGAATAGTAATGAAATTAACAATAAAAGAAAATAATATCTGGTCCATAACCAAATTTCCTCAATTATCTCAAAAATGTGTTTGCATATTTATTTTATTCTAAGGAGGACCAGAGAAGGTCAACACACTAAATTCGGTATTTATGGGTTTTGTGTGTGTGTGGTGGTTGTTGTTTTTTTAATGTCTCTTTTAAGCATATTGGCTACCTCCAGTGTTTTTTGTTGTTTGTAGCTGTGGGTTGTTGTTGTTGTTTTAATGACACTGAAAATCAGTCATACATTTTGTATATTTTTTTGCAGAACAAAATAGAGTGGATTCCTTGATATGGGTAGGTCAAGGATAAATGCTTATATTGTTTTTCTAATTATTGCTTAATTTATCTGCACAGGGGTTTAACCATTTTTCATTCCCACTGGCTGTACATGAGTACTTGTTTCCTCACAACCTCTTCATCAGGAAATGTGGTCAAAACTTTGGATGCTTAACAACCCGATAGATAGTAAGTGGTTTTTCAATGTAGTTTAAAACCACAGTTTCCTTCTACTGTGTACAATTAAGTTATTTTTACATGTTTAAAGGTCATTTTTACTTTTTCATTTGTTAACTACCCTTGATGTAGGCAGCTTTTGAAAGGTTTCATCACTACCTCTTTAATAAAATAGTTTTCTTCATTGACTTTGAAGACATGTCACTCACCTTACTTCTCTTTTCCCTCACTACTTTTTCCACTCTCATTCTCAAGCCAGATTATTCTCCTCTTCTCAATTTCTGTCAGCTAGCCCCAGGGCTCAGTCTAAGCATCTTCTTTTCTCCATCTATACTCACTTACGAGGGGACTTCATCTAGTCTCCTGGGTTAAAATACCATCAACACACTGATGACAATTCCCAAATTTGTATCTTTAGTCTTTAGCTTCACCCTCAATTACAGACAAATATAAAATTCACTACTTGATATGCCCACTTCCATATTAAACCACACTCTTGATTATCCCCACACTCTAAAGTGAATTCCCCCCCTCCCCCGCCAATATCCCCTTGCTTCCTGCCTCCTTTTCTGTAATTACTCAGGTCAAACTTCTTAGAGTGATTAGGAACTCCTCTCTCCCAGACCCCTCTTCTAATACAGAAACCCGTTCAGTTGATGCTACCAGATTTTGACCATCTTACCACTATCTGCACCATTACAGCTTGAACCAAAGACAACATCTTCACTCTATTGGATTTGGAAATAAGCCCTCCTTACTGGTATCCCTGCTTTCATTTTGTGTTCCTGACATACGGCGATCGAACTGATGCGTTTAAAATAAGTCAGATCAGATCCAACTATTTCACGTCTGGATTTATATCCAAAAGAATTGGAAGAGTCTCAGAGGTACGTGTACACCCATGTTCAAAGCAGCATCATTCACAATAACCAATAGGTGGAAGCTTACTGTGCAAATGCTTGCCAACAAATAAATAGATTTATAAAATGTGATAAATAAAGTGGAATGTTATTCAGCCTTACAAAGAAAGGGAATTCTAACACATACTGTAATATGGATGAACCTTGAGGACACGCTAAGCAAAATAAGTCAGTCACAAACAGACAAATGCTGTATGATTCCAGTTATATGAGGTTATCGTGAGTAGTCAAACTCAAACAGAAAGGAGATGGTGGCTACCAGGAGCCGGAGAGGGAAGTAGAGTTGTTTAATGAGGGCAGACTTGCATCTTTACAAGATGAAAAATTTCTAAAGATTGGTTGAACCACAATGTGAATATACTTAACACTACTGAACTGAATTAAAAATGGTTAGGAGGGTAAATTTTATGTTGTATGCATTTTACCACAATTTAAAAATATTTTTAAAAAAAATTAAATGTATTTTTAAAAAAATCAAAGTCAGATCTCCTTCAAACCCATCAATAGATTTCCTTCTCTCTCAGAATAAGTCCAAAATTCCTCCCAGAACCTTTAGGGTCTTATATGATTTGCACCCTTTCCCCACGCAACACCTACCTCAGACCCCATCATCTATGACTTTCTTTCTCATTCTTGCCCTGTTTTCCTAATGTGCCTCTAACTTGCCAAAAACACTTCTCCCTCAGGTCCTTCACACTTGATGTTTCTGGAGATATTTACATAATTCATTCTCTATTTCCGTTAACTATTCAAAGAATTCCCTGGAAACCTTATCTAACTAGTACCTTTTTCTTGTCACTCTTTAACCCCCTATTGATTTATTTTCCTTCATAACACTTAGCACTATATATGTAGATATCTACTATCTATCTATATATATGTGTATGTATGTGTGTGTGTGTGTATGTATATATATATATATATATAATTTGTTCATATTGTTGGGGAAGAAAACTTTCCTCTGTCCTATGGTCCTTCTGGCTAGACTTAGAATCAAATTAATACAAAACAGATCAACATGAGAAAATCAAATTCAATAGGCATATATACAGGAAGTCCACACAGACAGGAAATTCCAAAGACAATGAAGCAACAGGAAGCTTAAAGGAGCTAAGGAAAAGGGTAAGGTCTGAGGATACAAAGGGGAGAAGACCATTTGTAAAAAGGTGAAAGGAGATGTTTTTCTAAAGCAAAGGTTGCTCTATTATGTGGATAAGTTTCTTAGATAAAAGGAGTCTCTCTTAATAGCTCTCTTCTTGGTATAGGCTCTCTTTTCCAAAGTAAACTGAGGCAGTTGAAGGGGAGACAGAGAGCTTTTCTCGATTCTGCTAAATTGTGGTTACTTTTAACTCAAAATAATCTTTATGCTAAATTGGCCCATCTTGGGGCAGCCTACTCTTGACCCCTACAATATGCTTAACTTGTTTTTCCTTTTCTTCAGTTATTAAAATCTATCTCTTTCATTTTCAACACCTCTCATAAATAAATGACCATATGTATTTAGATTTGCATCTTTACTGTTTTCTTCCCTGTGACAATATCACACTGTCTTCATTTCTCAAGATTTCTATCAAATCTCAGTATCTGTTAGGTGAAGTGTCAAAATGTCCTTCAAAACTGTTTTGTCTACCCTTGCTCTTTAATTGTTCATATCTATATAAAAATCAGCTTGTCAAATTCTATGAGAATAATCTGTGAAAATTTTAATTGAAATTGCATTGAATTTTTATATGGTTTGTTGGAGACTTTATACCTTTATGTTCCTGGATCTTCCCATCCTTGCATATATTGCAACTTATTAAGGTTGTTAATGTCTTTCAATAAAGTGTTACAATTTTTTGATAAAAATCTTTTATATATCTTGTGAGGTTGATTTTTAGTACCTTATATTTTTGGTTGTACTCAGATAATATATTTTTTAAATGGAAGTTTCTTTTATTTTCTGATGTAGAGGAATGTCATGGAATTCATTTTATATCTAGCAACTGTACTAATCTCTCTTATTAATTCCATAGTTTCTTTGGAGATTCTGTGTTGTAAATAATGTATCTGCAATGCTGATGTCTATTTCTTTTTCAAAACACTATGTCTTTTCCTTTCTTCTTCCTGGTTAATCTCTTAGGACAATATTGAATAGGAATCAGGACAGTGAGTATCCTCATCTTATTTTTTTTTTTAAGATTTTATTTATTTATTTCACAGAGGGAGAGAAATCACAAGGAGGCAGAGAGGCAGGCAGAGAGAGAGGGGGAAGCAGGCTCCCTGCTGAGCAGGAAGCCCGATGCGGGCCTCCATCCCAGGACCCTGAGATCATGACCTGAGCTGAAAGCAGAGGCTTTAACCCACTGAGCCACCCAGGCACCCTCCTTGTCTTATTCTTTATAAAAGAAATGCTTTGACATTTTACTATTAAATGTTAATTTTTTCTCCAAATTTTATCACATTGAAGAAGTTCTATTCCTATGTTGCCAAGTATATTTTTGTTTTAATTCATGAATGATTATTTTATGCATCTGTTGGGATGATCATAGTTTGACCTTTGATCTATAAATGCAATAAATTTCAATAATATATATCCTTTTTTAAAGATTTTTTAAAATATTTTATTTATTTATTTGACAGAGAGAGAGAGATCATAAGTAGGCAGAGAGGCAGGCAGAGAGAGAGGAGGAAGCAGGCTCCCCACTGAACAGAGAGCCCAATGCAGGCCTCGATCCCAGGACCCTGAGATCATGACCTGACCCGAAGGCAGAGGCTTAACCCACTAATCCACCCAGGCACCCAACATTAATATATATTCTAACATTGAACTAGATTTTCATTTCTAGAATAAACCAATTTAGCTGTGTTGTTAAGTCACTAGATTTGGTTTGCTAATATTTTCTTTAAGATGTTCTCTTCACATACACAAAAGAGATTACAATATAATGTTTCAGTTTCATATGGTTATTTTCTATTTTTGTAGCAAGGTAAACCTGTGCCATAAAAAACAGTTGAAAAGAGGTTCTGGTTTGCTTTTTTCTCATAAACATGTGCAAGACGGCAATTATTTTTTTTAAGTGTATATTTAAATTTTCTCTAGTATTTTCCTTATGGGTAATTTTTTGAATATTCACTCAATTTCCTTAATGATCATGAGGTTAAAACTTCTGTAGCTGAAATCATGCAATCAAAATATTTTGTGTTACCTACTAGCAATGCTATATAAAATAAAATATATATACCATAGCATGTTCTAAAATTCTAGAAAAACTCTTAATTTCAAAACAAATAACTTTCCCAAAAATTTTAGTTAAGAAATTTTAAGCTTCTAGTTGAATTTCTATTCTTGAATCAATTTTAGTAAGTTACACTTTTTCCAAAAATTTGTCCATATAATTTATATTTTGCAAATTATTGCCATCGTAATATCACCCCAAACCTGGTGGGAATGCAAACTGGTACAGCCACTGTGGAAGACATTATGGAGGTTCCTCAAAAAATTAAAAATAGAACTATTGTATAATCCAGTAATCACACTATGGGCATTTACCCAAAGAATANGTAATATCACCCCAAACCTGTCAAAATAGCTAAAACCAAAAACTCTAGAGATAAGTATTGTTTTGTTAAGAATATGGAGAAAGAGGAACGCTTGTTCACTGTTGGTGGGAATGCAAACTGGTACAGCCACTGTGGAAGACGGTATGGAGGTTCTTCAAACAATTAAAAATAGAACTATTGTATAATCCAGTAATCACACTATGGGCATTTACCCAAAGAATATAAAAACACGAATTGAAAAGGATATATGCACCCCTATGTTTATTGCAACATTACTTGCAATAGTCAAACTATGAAAGCAGTGTTAAGTGTCCACTGATAGATTAATAGGTAAAGAAGATGTGGCATAGATATTTTTTTTCTAGTGGAATATTATTAAGCCATAAAGAAAAATGCAATCTTGCCATTTGCAGCAACATAGATGGAACTAGAGAGTATAACAGTGAAATAAGCCAGTCAGAGAAAGACAAATATCATATGATTTCACTGTTTGTGGAAATCAAGAGACAAAACAAATGAACAAAGGGAAAAAAGAGAGAGAGAGAGAGAGAGACAAACCAAAACAAACTCTTAATTACAGAGAACAATCTGGTTGTTACCAGAGGGGAGGTGCATAGAGGGATGGGTGAAATAGGTAAAGGAGATTAAGACTACATTTATCCTGATAAGCACTGAGTAATATATGGAACTGTTGAATCACTGTGGTGCACACGTGAAACTAATACAACACTGTAATGTTAACTACACTGGAATTAAAATAAAGAAAAATTATGGCCATCAATTATTCATAATCACTCATAATTTGCAAATCCCTGTTTTATCTCTTTATCTTGGTTTTATCTTTAATTTGTTTTTAGGTATATTCTTTATTTTAAGATTTTGTTTGTTTATTTGGGACAGAGAGAGAGAGGACAAGCGAGGGGAGCAGCAGAGGGGGGAGAGGGAGAAGCAGTTTCCCCCATTGAGCAGGGAGTCTGATGCGGGCTTTGATCCCAGGACCCTGGGATCATGACCTGTGCTGAAGGCAGACACTTAACTGACTGAGCCACCCAGGTGCTGGGTATATTCTTTTAATCTTATCAGTCTTGCCAGATATTACCAATATTTAAAACAAACAAATGTAACTTTCTTGATTCTATTGCATCAAAATGTTTTTTAAATTAAGGTCTGCTTTTCATTGTTTTTTCTTTTTCTACTTTATTTTTATTTGTTTTAGTGTTCCTTTTTGTATCCTTATAAATTAGATGTTTAGGTCATAATTTATTTGATCTTCTTCTTTTCTAATGAGAATATTTATATTCCACTTTCAATGCGTGTCATGAGTTTTGCTCTGAATAATTTTTATTATGACCAGTCCTAAGTATTTTCTAAACTCCAGCACTGATTCTAACTTGACTTTATTTAGATTTTTTCACATAAATTTTTAGTGTTTCTTTTTTTTTTACATTTCTAACTCCGTGTACATTAGTTTCAGATGTAAAATATAATGATTCAACAATTCTGTACATTTCTCAGCACTTGTCAAGATAAGTGTACTCTTAATCTCCTGCATCTATTTCAGCATCCCCATACCCATCTCCCCCAGTGGAGTTTTCCCAGTGGAAACAACCACCAGTTTGTTTCTCTGTATTTAGGAGTCTGATTTTTGTTTCTCTCTTTTTTTGTTGTTGTTTCCATTTATTGTGTTTCTTTAATTCCACATAGGAGTGAAATCATATACTTGTTTTTCTATGGCTGACTTATTGCACTTAGCAAAGTATCCTCTAGTTACATCCATGCTGTTGTAACTGGTAAAATTGCCTTCTTTTTTATGGTTCAGTAATATTCCATTGTAGGTGTAGGGGTGTGTGTGTGTGTGTGTGTGTGTGTGTACACAAACACTCTAATCCTTCAGTAAAGTCCATAACACACATTCAGTTTCTTGGAATGGTGCCATGGAAATTAAAGAACATAATTTCCTCCTGCACAATTAGGCTGGTAATAGGGGTATCCCAGCAAATATACGATGATTCTGGATAGGTCACCAGAAACGAAGAAGACACTTCAAGAGGATTTGGGGAAGTGGTGCCTGGGTGGCTCAGTTGGTCAAATGTGGGACTCTTGATTTTGGCTCAGGTCATGATTTCAGGGTCTTGAGATCAAGCCCTGCATCCATCTCTTCACTGGGTGTGGAGCCTGCTTAAGATTCTCTCTCTCTCTCTCTCTCTCTCTCTCTCTCTCTCTCTCTCTC
>LNAC01000095.1:63053-150622 GCA_002007465.1 Ailurus styani
AAAAAAAAAAAAAAAAAAAAAAAGGATTTGGGAGAGGTACAGGGAAGCATATGGCATGGAGAAATAGACGCAAATGGAAGATTCCTGTTGTTTCCAATTTCCTTCTCCTTTTCCTATACCCCTTACAGTCTCAATCTGTGCCATACCAATCTCTACTCATACCAAAAGTCCTGATTTACATATTCTCTCTGATCCTAACCTGGTCTCCTTCACATTACTTATTCATCTGTTCACCGTAGGTGCTCAATTAAATATTTTGAAAAAATACTTCATATAGCACTTACCTTGATACCCCTTTATACAAACTTTCAGTAATTCCTTTAATGTTTAGTTTCATTTTCTAAATATATCTTAAATCTTTCCATAATTCTAGTCTTCCAAACTATCATAATCTCTTCCCTAGACAACTACAGTAGCCCCTGCAGCTTTTTAGCATTCATTCTGGTTCCCTTCCTAGCTGTAGCCACTGATGTTTTTTAAAGTTTATCTAATTCCCTCATCCCGCCCCCATCAAGTTTAAGGTATTACTAAGAATTTACATTATTTTAAATATAAAGACATAAATCTCTAAATGCTCCAAAGGTCAAAATCTATTCCCTACTTACTTTTCCTGGTTCATTAGCCTTCTTTCAGTTCCCGGAAAGCCCCCATGCTTCCACCTGCCTCAGACTATGAGTGTCTGCTGCAACCCCCATACCCCTCTCTCCTCTTTAGCCCTCTCTCCTCAGCTGCTACTCTCCTTTCAGAATGTCACTTGGTCTTTTTTCAAATAAAAAACCCGCAATACTGATATTAATATGCTTAAGAAATTTCTTTGGTATACATTTAAGGAAAATCCTCGTCATTTTCTTTGGTTAAATAGATTTGGCTGAATAAACAAAAGAGATCACTTAGGAAGCAGAACAATTATCAGGAAACACATAATACTAACAAGGAATGGTAAATTTCTGGTAGCATCAAATAATTTCACGCATATTTTTCCAAAAATATTTTAAAATGTTAAATTTGCATATCCGTCAAGGAAGATAATTAATATTGAGTAATCACTATCAATAGAAAACATCTAGAAACCCCTGCTTGAATTGATAATAGTTTAACTGACAATGTTAATTGAACTAAATACACAATTACAATAGGTGAAAATGCAATAATCAAGCAAATTCGGATTTTTCCTCTGTAGCTGGTTGGTTTAACTAATGAATGGAAGTCTAGATTTTACTTCTGACTCTTAGCTTAAGCATTAGATAGGAAGAAGTCAAATCAATAGAGAAGTCAAGAGGCAAAGCAGGATAAAGACTGATAAATACTTTAGATCTGGCAAACAGTAGGCTATCATGCTTTTGGAGAGAACAGAAATACTGCAGAGTGAGTCAGAGACCAGGTTGCTTAGGCTTGAGGAAAAAACGATTGGTGACAAAGCCCAAGACAAGCATGCCAAGTTTTATGGCAAAGAGCATGGTTTTAGGGCAAGAAGAACACTGGACTCCGAGATTAGAATGTAGAAGAGAGGGGGTTCTTTTCTTCTTCTTTTTCCTCTTCTTTATCTTCTTCTTTATCTTTTTTAGATTGACAATGTTAGTTTGAAAATATGTACCTGTTAAAAAATAGTACTAGGATATAGATGGGTTTAAAGTGAAGATGAGATGCAGCAACATTTGGGAATTGCGATTGTCAGAGGAGACTGTCGAAGATGGGATTTAGAGTACAGGAGAATGATAGGTATTATCAGACAAACCTTAAGAAATGCCAGGTTTTTAGTCAAGTTCTAGAAATTAAATAAATGTAGTATATATTTATTAAGTAGGCAACACTTTTAAGAAACCAGGATAGAAACCTAAGAAAGAGATGTGACAGAGAATAACACAGTTCTTTCCTTCAAAACATTGGTAATTTTGTTGGAGGAAAAAAAAAAAAGGAAAGAAAGAAAGAAAGGATAAGCCCTTATTATGCACCAGGCACTGTGCTGGACACATTAAGAGCATCATCTCCTCTAATCCTATAACCTCCTGAAAGGAAGCATTGTTATCTTCATTTTACAAGCAAAGATAATGAAACTGAAAAAGATCAAATAACTTGCCCAATTCACAAACTAGTAATTGATTGAGCTGGGATTCAAGCCCAGATCTATTTAAATCTAAAACTTATCCTTTATCCATTAAGGTACGCATATGAAAAAAATGCATCCAATCCTAAATGATCCTTATGTCATTGATGATTGAACAGAAAACGGAAAACTGGGCAGTCCGATTTCATAGCTTAGTTTCCTTTCTGCCAAAAATGAGATTGGTTGGTTTTAATAATCATATGTATTATCCTGATTGCTTAGACAAAATAAAGTTTTGAGTATCAAGGGGCCATAAACAAAGTTACTTATATCATGCATAAATCAAAACTGTAGGGGCGCCTGGGTGGCTCAGTGGGTTAAGCCTCTGCCTTCACTCAGGTCATGATCTCAGGGTCCTGGGATAGAGGCCTGCATCAGGCTTCCTGCTCTGTGGGGAGCCTGCTTCCCTCTCTCCCTCTGCCTGCCTCTCTGCCTACTTGTGATCTCTCTCTCTCTCTCTCTCTCTCTCTCTCTGTCAAATAAATAAATAAAATCTTTAAAAAAAAATCAAGACTGTAGCAAAAAGATAAATTATTTCAAGGACATGATTATATCTACGACTTGTACACATGCCCAGATATTTATGTATGGGGAATATCTTGCCAATTAAGGAAAAGTAGAGTTGGAGCAATATCCAGCTTCCGGTAAGAAAAGCAAAGTTTTCAATTACCAATTTAGATATTTGGCAACTTGTGTAATTGTGTGAGAGGAAAAATATAAGCCATTCTTTTGATATCTAATGTGTCATCGTGTCCTTCATTATGATGCTAATAGCTTTGCTGCTGCTGGTGCTTGACACGAAGCATCTGGTACATTTGGACTGAAGCTTCTGAATTTGTCCTAACAATACAGGAATTAGATTTCAAACACTGCTCTGTGAGCTCCTTTCTTGAAAGAACTAAGAATGGTAATTTGCATGACTTCTGTGTTTATATACACTTACTTTTAGAATTCTCAAACTAGAGTCCGCTCTCTAAGTCTACCTACACATTTTTAGGTAGTCAGCAGGGGGAACTTTGAAAATTTGGATGATGAACTGGTAATCACAAAAAGAAGGAATCGTTGGTAAGGAGACCACAACATTTGTCAACTCAATTGGAACACATTTTAGAGCAAAAATGCTAATGTGTATGGACACCAGCACTACAGGTCTTAACAAGGATTTGCCAAAGGAAACCAATGCATAATTCCAGATTAGCTCCAAATAACATGAATCAAGAAAGGGACCTATCCACACACTTGTCAATCCAGGTTTGCCCCCTCTGTATCCAATCTACTCCACCATACTGGTTTGACTGAGTTGAACTTAGTATCAGAACACATGGAAATGAAAAGAAAAAAATATTTTAGGATATCTCAGGGAAAACAAGAAGCTTTAAAAATTTGAAACTATTATCAGACTGTAGGTTTCTTGATGATTATAATGTATCTGATGCTATGCTTTTATTTAACACTGCAATTCCTTTTAAAATAGCAAACAATTAGAGAAAATTTTGTTATATGCTTGTTAATTACTTAATTAACAAATACTTGCTGAGCAACTACTATAGAATTGACATGGTCAAATTATTCTGGTAAGAGAATAAATTAGATATAAATCCTGCCTTCATAGATGAGGGCAAAAGTATGTGATTATTTCTTCAGTCAAAAATGAATTTAAAACATTTTAGATAAAGGATACGCAATTTTATGGGTCCTCAACAAAGCTGATTACTTCAAAAAGTGATAAATTTTCAGGTTTCATGTTAATATGAAAGATTGAAAAGAATTAATATTGAAAATAATTTGTTAAACTCCCTTAACTTCTTAATGATATAAACTCTTCATAAATATTTCTCGGTTTATCACTAATTCATTTAGAGAAAACCTTAAATTTACAACAATAAAAACAAAGACACAAATTCACAGAATGCTTCAGAATATGGTTTCAGTAACTGAGACAAATGCAATTAGTTTTATTTCAATACGAATATAATATTTAACACATTTTATCAAACATAAACATTATTTGGCAGTGCCACAGAAAATGTAAGTCACTGAACATATGCACAGTATAGCTAATAGCAATGAAACTGTCTTAAGATCAATAACAATATTTCATTTGAGGCATCCGATACCTAAGATGCAAGCAAGAAAATAAAGTTAAGTCAAGTAAAAACTATTTTTTTTCTATTCTACACAATGTATTTGTGTAGGAGAGATTATTTTTATGGGCCACAATTTTCTTTAGACATAAATACTTCTGAGAGTGAGATGGGGAATGTCACAAATTGGTAACTGCATTTCACAGAATATAGTACAGAGCAACACTCCAGCACTTTTTGTATTATCAGAGCACCACACAAATAAAGATACCCTCCCATTACTCAGAACAGATTCACTTTTCATGTAACAAATGCAAAGAGAAAGCCTTTCTGCAGTTTCTCAAAAACTTCATTTCATTTCATTGAACTTAATGTGGTTAATAGACACGGAAGAGAAAGTCCATAGGATCCCCAAGTGATATGGCTACGGCTTAATTTAAAATTGGAACTTATTTGTTACTTATAAATGTATAGGGTCTTTCTTGAAGGGTTTCTCAGACTGAACCATTTCTTGGGATTTAAAGGACACTATTAGTTTACACATTTACATATTATGGGACATTTTGGGTTGATAGAAAGTATGCGATACTAGATCATAATAAGTATGATACAGAAAACTGGTTAAGATCAATGATAATATCTGATTTGCTGTTAAATATCTAGATATCACTTATCTAAAATAACTGGTAAACGACTGAGAAAATCAATGATGATATAAGATAACTTTATAGTCTCCTAATTGGTTTCTCTCTCATTATCACAAATTACATAGATCATTCTAAAGTACCGTTCAGGTCTTCCTCTTCACGATGTCATCCTACAGATTCTGATCCACAGTATTTCTTTTATTCATGCTCTAATAATTCTGGATGCTTATCTTTTTTGGTTTGGACAGTTTATATTTTCATATGCTTATTGTGGGTCTTCTGAATACTAGACTCTTCTTGTGTTTTAAGCAAAAAAGACACAAATCTCTAACCCTCATGGTGTTTAAAGTCTAGTGAGGGAAACAAATAATAAATAGCAGGAATTAATAGATTCTAGCATATATTAAATGATAATAAGTGTTAATGGGGAACAACAAAGCCTGCAGGAGGACTTGGAAGTATTTGAGAAGAGAATTGTTATTTTTAACAAGATGGTTACAGAAAGTCTAAAATAGAAAGTGACATATAAGTAAAGACCTCAAGGAAGTAAGGAGCAAGCTGAGAGGTGAATAAGTCAAAAGGTGTTCCCAAAGAGGCAACATCAGCGCATCAGTTGCATAGGCTTTAGGGGGTGGGGGTGGGGGTAGTGTGGGGTGGAGATTGTACCTCTCCTGTTCCAAGAAGAGCAAAAAGGTCCTGAGTTCATGTGACCTGACCAGAGAAAGCAAAGGGGACAGTAGAAAGAAATGAGGTCAGAGAGCAGATGGAATGCAGACCAGGTAAGATCAAGGTAAGAATATGCATATTTTGATCTGACTTAATCCAATAGGATCATTCCAGTAGCTGTATTGAAATAGTGCAAATGGGGAGATGAAAAGGAAGACAGAAAGGCTTTGGCTTATAGAATCTCAGAATTTTATTGGGTTCATGATTTATTAAACACTTATGAATTAATTTTCTCACTTAACACTCACAGTTAGTATTTAATAATTGCTTTATATTCATTACCTGACTAATACAACTAATATAAAACTTGAAGCGCATAATAATATTACAGGGAAGCCGAATTTGCCACTCCAAGATATGTCTTTTTGGCATAAGGGCTATATTGAGCTGGTTCTTTTTAAGAAACAGCAAACAGGGACGCCTGGGTTAAGCAGCTCATTGGTTAAGCAGCTGCCTTTGGCTCAGGTCACGATCCCAGAGTCCTGGGATCTGTGATCGAGTCCCACATCGGGCTTCTTGCTCAGCAGGGAGCCTGCTTCTCCCTCTGCCTCTGCCTCCCACTCTGCCTGCTTGTGTTCTCTCTCTCTCTCTGACAAATAAATAAATAAAATCTTAAAAAGAAAGAGAGAAAGAAACAGAAAACAGACATAGGAGAAGCTCTGAAAACCAGCAGAAGTTACTCTTTTGTAAGAGACTTTTACATTTGTAAGGAAAATTTCCACTTGTAAGGGCATCTTCCTCTTTGTATGGAGATCATTAAAGCTCTAGGAGCCCCTTGGTGGCTCAGTCAGTTAAGTGTCCAACTCTTGGTTTCTTCTCAGGTCATGATCTCAGGGTCCTGACATCAAGCCCTGTGAATGGTTCTGCACTCAGTTTGGAGTCTGCGTGAGATTCTTTCTCTCTCCCTCTCCGTCCCCCTCTGTTCCTTCCCCCGACCCTCCCACGCACACACACACACACCCCCCACTGCTTGCACACGCTTGCTCTCCCTCTCTCTCTCCCAAATAAATAAATAAATAAAATCTTTTAAAAAAGAGGGAAAGAGAGATCATTAAAACTCTAGAAACTTCCATCAGTGGAGAAGGCAGGGACCCAAATCTGCATAACGACCTTACCCTTGCTTGTTGTATTTTGTCTGATAATCTCCCATAACTGGCTCCCCACCCCTAAAATCTCTTGTCTTTAAGTGGAGGTGATATTTAAGGTGATGGCTTGGGTCATTTCAGGGAGTTAGTTTTCCTTCATATCTCGCATGTATTTGTACATAGGAGGTATATATGTTACTAAACTTCTGATATTTTTTCCCTAATAATCTCCTTTATTGCAAGCGGTCTCAGACAAGAACCTAGAAGGTTAGAGGGAAAATTATTTTCCTCTCCTATAATATTAGCCCACTTCCCAGACTCCGAGACTGAGATGTAAAGAGATTGGGTAAATTGCCCTAAATCACACAGTAAGAGGCACAGCTGGAATTTGAAACCAAACCACCCAAACCCTGTTACACTTACTCAACAGCATTCCCAAACCTCCACTTATGGCTGGTGATTGTGGCAAAAAATGACCTTGAGGTGAGCAGCATAAAAAGGAATTTTCAAGAGTATAATTATTTTTATGATTAATTATTCAAATTTGAACATTTTTACTGTATCAGACTTCTTGCTTCCATCATTCATAAGTTCAACATTTTGCTTTTACAGGCTTTGGGTTTGCTAAGTGGAAGATAAGTTTTTTATCAGAGTCTTATAATATTAACTATAAGAATATCTCAGACGGCAAAGTATTCAAAAACAATTAGCTGAGACAGACAAAAGAAGAAAGAAACAAACAAACAGAGAGAGAGAGAGAGAGAGAGGAAGGGAAGGAGAGAGAGAGAAAAGAAAGAAAGAAAAAAAAAGAAAGAAAGAAAGGAAGGAAGGAAGAAAGGAAGGAAGGAAGGAAGAAAGAGGGAGCCATTAATGAAAACCTTGGGTCATTCAAGTCTATTTTGCCTTGAGGAAACAGTAACAAATTATCTGGAGAAATCACTTAGAGAAAGATGACAAGGCAGATCCAAAAGGTTTTGAGTCTTCTATGCAGTTCATGCCAATTTTGTTTGATGATTAGGCTTTAATAATAGGTTTCAATAACTTTGTGCCTTGAACCTCTAATATTCATTAATTCTCAAACCTTTAAATCATGGACTTCTCACCTAGCATAGTACACTAGCTTTTAGTAGGCACTCAATAGATAACTACTGACTGAATCAATGAATATATGAACAAATGAATTATTAGCATCAGAAAATCCCAAACCACACTCAGTCTCTCCATATATAGAAGAGGCTTTATATTCAAACACGTTAACTTTTTTAAAAATTGCAATATCAAAAAACTCAGACTTTCCCAACCTTAAAATTCTGCACTTATGTGTTAATGTATTCTGCAGAGCAGGCTCAATGAAAGCTTTTCAAAGTGAATAAATAAAAAGGTTAAAGATTACCCTGGAAGCCTGAAGAAGACAGACAACAGCTTTAGAATGGCAACAACAGATGAACCACAAAACAGTAGTAGTGGGTAATATTTACTGAGTGCTTATTATGTGCTGAGCATTGCACTAAAGGGATTATCTAATTAACCTCTTCATTACATCACCCGGTAAGATGGGTAAAACATAGTAG
Source organism: Ailurus styani (assembly GCA_002007465.1). Classification (NCBI taxonomy): domain Eukaryota; kingdom Metazoa; phylum Chordata; class Mammalia; order Carnivora; family Ailuridae; genus Ailurus; species Ailurus styani. The sequence continues at coordinate 71,271 of LNAC01000095.1, forward strand.
CTACAAAAAATTGGGACATGGGAGTTAAAATTCCAATGTGGCTGCTAGTTAACTATGTGAGCTTGGGAAAGTGGCTAAAACCCTGTTTCCTTTCTGTAAAAAAAGAACGATAATAGTACTATCTACTATGTAGATTTGTTTTAAGGATTACATGTAAGTTGCTTAGAATTATGCATGGGGCACCTGGGTGACTCAGTTATTTCGGTCTCTGACTTTGGCCTAGGTCCTGATCTCCGAGTCCTGGGATCCAGCCCCATGTTAGGCTCCCTGCTCAGCGGGAAGTCTGCTTTTCCCCTCTCCCTCTCTCTTTTTCTCTCCCTCTGCCTTTCCCTGTCTCTCCCCCTGCTCATTCTCTCTCTCCCTCTCTTTCTCAAATAAATGAATAAATAAATAAAATCTTTAGAAAAAAAATTATGCCTAGCACTAGGCAACTGCTCTATTCATATTAGCCATTTAAAATTCCATTTTTAAGATTTTATTTATTTACTTTGACAGAGAGAGAGAGATCACAAGTAAGCAGACAGAGAGAGAGAGGAGGAAGCAGGCTCTCCGCCGAGCAGAGAGCCCAATGCGGGCCTCGATCCCAGGATCCTGAGATCATGACCTGAGCCGAAGGCAGAGGCTTTAACCCACTGAGCCACTCAGGCGCCCTAAAATTCCATTTTTAAAACTGAGTAAATAGAGGTTTACAAAGACTGTATTTCTTCTAAGCTTCTGATTGTACCACCAATCCCAATTATAAAATAATTCCATTTATCAAAATGGGCAGTGAGTACCAAAAAAGCTTACTGTGGTGATTAGAACAGCTCAAATCAGAGACCTTCAGATAGTAAGTTTCTCTAGCATCAGCTTTCTTCATTATCCACAAATTTGAAATATATATTACACTATTATATATATTTTATATACGTAACATGTGTGTGTATGTATGTGTGTATATATGTGGTTCATACCAAGTATGGCTCAAACAAGGTTATCAAATTTCCAGAAATCAATAGCTTATTAAAAGCAAAGCTACCAAACATTCTTACTCAATAACAGCAGTACGATATTAAGTAGGAAATAAACAGAGAAATGAGGACATTCCAAAAAAGAAATGATGGCATTCATTACGCTCTGAACTTATTGCCATCAACAAAGTAATTCTGAAATAGTGTGAGGACAAATACAAATTAAAAATAAGAAGTTTGATTCTCCCTCTTCTCTAAAGGAAGAGATTTGCTTCCCTTTCTTTTCCTTAGAGCACTTTAAAAAACTTTTAAGTTCCTCTTCCTGTCTTCAAATGTATACAAATTCTTTTGAACTGGACAGCCCTTTTGTCAGCTTTACAACCCAAAAAAGTCTTGCACAAGGACCTGAGATCCATTTCTTTGAAATGTAAACATCAAAGGATAGCACCCCTATCTCCCAGTATCTATGGGTGTGTTGCTCCAAGACGCAAAACTAACTCCTGTCATTAAGATCTGAGGAGTTTGTTTTTCTTCTGGAGAAAGTCAGTTGGCTAAGGTAGTCACCCCACTGACCAGGTGAAGCTGGGATGCATTAGGCACGGTATCAGTGTTACGCAATCCTCTTCCTTGAGGACTAGCTCCTGCTTATCTTGAGAACATGTGTGAGGTAGGCTCTATCTGGCTAGATAAAAGGGTGAGATTTCTTTCCGTTTCTGCAACCTCTTAGCAGATAGCTATGATGAACATCTTTTTCTGAATGGATGCTTATTGAATAATAAAACTGTTTTGTGTGTGTGTGACAAACAGTATTTTGTTCTTATAAAGACATCACTTTTCACCAGTAATTCTTGCTTATTTGTTTCTCTTTAATGTTGTTTTCACTGCCATTCTTTTAGAACAGTGGAAGTGCCAGGTAAAAAGAAAAACAATAAAAAAAAAAAACCACACACCTGTTTTTCTTTCTCTACTACTTCGATGGAGAATTTTCTAGGTTGGGAGAAGATTTTGTTTTTAATTTTATTTCCCTAACACCAGTTATCTGAGAAAATATGTATCTGTTATCAGGATGGTATTAAATCAGGTGACGTACATAATTCATTCACAACCAATTGTTGGTATAGCAGGAAGACTCTAATTATTAGGAATTATTTTCAATTTCATGATTATATATTTGACCTTTCTGAAATATGAAGAAATATATAAAACGAGATAAGAAATGCATCAAAACAATTTCAAGTGATTAAAAAGCAAAGTGGTAGAACATTTTCATCAGTTCAATTAGACATCTACCTAAGCATCTTAGGTAATTAATATTCTACAGGTTGAATGATATAAATAAATCAAGTAACCATTATGATGCCAGTTGTAAAATGTTGTATCCATCAATTAGTTCATTCACTGAATTTTTACTTGAGTGACTACTGGCTGATAATCATTATTCTGGTTCCTATACAGAATACATTTTAGTAAAATAGAATTTTCTAAGAACCTGAGAATATTATTGGCTCAGGGGCAAACTGCCACTCAATTTTACTAGTGATCTAGGAATAGAGCTAGCCTAAAGAGATACAGACTGATTTAAACATGTGTTTAATTTGACCAAATTCTAAGTATAAACCTCTTGCACACACCTGATTCCTTCTACTCCCTCTTCCCTGTTTATTCTAGGAGGACTACAACCTTTGATAATACCAAATTCATTTATTATTATTATTATTATAAATTAAATCATCATTACTAGTATAAACAATGTTCGTGGCTGGAACCCCAGTTTGCTTTCCTATTGATCAGTCTATACTATGGATCAGCTAGGGTTTTCAACTTGCTCCCTGACTACCCACCAACATCTCTGACAAATACAATGATTCATTAACAAATGAAAGCCAGATCCCATGACTCAACCCCTCCAAGCTGGCTCATCTGGAATAAATCCAATTCAATAAAAAAAAAAAAATTCCTTTTTGTATTTCTTTATTAATGTTGGATTGCATGATTTTTAAATTTTATCAATTGTTAAGCCCTTACAAAAAAAAGAAATACAATGCTTAATTCAAATGTTTTTGTAAATAAACAAAAGTATGTATCTATATGATTTTCCTGTGTTAGATTTTCTCCTCGGAATAGACTTTTATATCATCTTTGAGCAGTGCTGTTTCAGAGGATTTTGATTATTTATGCTTTAAAAATATTTATTCCAGGGCGTTTGGGTGGCTCAGTCAGTTAAGCACCTGCCCTCTGCTCAAGTCATGATCCCAGAGTCCTGGGATGGAGCCCTGCATCAGGCACCCTGCTCAGCGGGGAGCCAACTTCTCCCTCTGCCCCATCCACCTGCCTGTGTTCTCTCTCCCTCACTCTCTCTCTCTCTCACGGTCTCTCTCATGCTCTCTCTCTCAAATAAATAAATAAAATCTTTTAGAAAAATAAAAATAAAAATATTTATTCCATATACCTAAGCTACATATTTCTTATGAGTAACATTTTTATAATTTTGCATCATAATAGTATACTTTACTAATTTATTTTCTACTGAATCTTAAGTTTTATTAGAATATTAACTTTAAAATGTGTAATTATTTTTTTAAAGATTTTATTTATTTATTTGACACAGAGATGGAGATCGAAGATAGGCTGAGAGGCAGGCAGAGAGAGAGAGAGGAGGAAGCAGGATCCCTGCCGAGCAGGGAGCCTAATGCGGGCCTCGATCCCAGAACCCTGAGATCATGACCTGAGATGAAGGCAGAGGCTATAACCCACTGAGCCACCCAGGCACCCTGTGTTTAATTTTTTGATATGATATCTGACACATAGTTTACTCAATAAAGTTTCTTTTCATTTTAAGTCAGAGTATTGATGCAAAAGTATTCATATAGTTACTCATTCTTTCACTCAATATGTGTTTATTGAATCATATAGGAGCAAGAGACTGACAGGTACTGCTTATGTTGAAATTAAGGTGATAAAAAGAAAGATCAATAGATGCGTATTAGTGAGGTTTGCCTGAGGAATTAGAAACTTGAGAGGAGAGAAGTATATCTAGACTTTAATCCTCAATATTTGTACAGAGAAACACAGTTATGTCGTTTGGAGGCAATGGTCTGACTCTAGAGAACATTTTCACCCAATCAAACCCACAGTACGCAAACGCTGATTTGTAAGTCACCTGCTGAGAATATCTGATCTAATGATCCTAGTGAGTTTATACTTTATTAGTAAAGAGTATTTAAGTAATCAAATTAAAGCAAAATTGTTTTGACACCACGCTAAAGCAAGAGGAATAAGACAATTCTGAGTGTTACTATCACCAAAATTGGAGAGTCTGAAATATTCCCTCACCAGATGAAGAACAAGGTATGTTGTGTAGTGAAAAGAAAGACTTTTGGAGTCAGACAGAACTTGGTTCAAACCTCAGTTCTAGGGGTACCTGGGTGGCTCAGTCGTTAAGTGTCTGCCTTTGGCTCAGGTCATGATCCCAGGGTCCTGGGATCGAACCCCTCATCAGGCTTCCTGCTTGGCAGGAAGCCTGCTTCTCCCTCTCCCTCTGCCCCTGCTTGTGTTCCTTTTCTTGCTGTGTCTCTCTCTGTCAAATAAATAAATAAAATCTTAAAAAAAAAAAAAGCAGTTCTATTACTAGGTAATCTCTGGATTATCACTTTTTCTGCCTGTATCTTCTCATTTATGAAATTGGTATTATTTGTAAAAGAAATATTGGTCTGACATGGAGAAAAATAATTTAAATCATGACTGAAGTTTCTCAAAAGGGTTCCAAAAGAAAAATTATTTCATAATATACAAAAAAGTTTCTTAATATCTATTTTCTCTATCTCTCAATATTTTAGAATGCAGTATTCCCTGAAAGATATAAAGGGCCCTGGGAAAATATTTTTTGTAGGCTCCTGGCAATATAAACAATTTAATTAAAATATGCAGTACAAAACTCATGGGTCTATATGAGGTATACCTATGTATCAATAAATATTTATTTATTTATTCATTTGAGACACACAGAGAGAGTACAAGGGGGCGGGGAGAATGGTCAGAGCAAGAGGGAGAAGCAGACTCTGCTGAGCAGGGAGACTGATGCAGGGCTCGATCGATCCCAGGGGACTAGGACCATGACCTGAGCCAGAGACACACACTTAACCAACTGAGCCACCCAGGTGCCCCTGTATCAATAAATATTTAAATTAGGGGGTAGAAAAAAAGGATTGCATATCTGTGCATTGTTCAAACAGTATCCATGAGTATAGGGGAAGAAAAAAATTTACTCTTCTAGATTCTACTGTTTAGTCTGTTAACTGAATTGACATAAGACAGAATAACAGGAGAAAAGCAAATTTAATTTGTATGTACAAGAGCCCCACAGAGATATGAGAGGCTCAAAGACAGCCCAGCAATTGAAACTTTTTTGCCATCCTGAACTAAAGAGAAAGGGATAGTGGTCTGGAGCTTCAAAAGAAAGAAAGAGGATCCGCAGGAAGATGGGAAGAGTAAATGTTTTGTAAACAAGTGTTTGTCATGCCATGCAGAGACAACGGGACACAGAGAGGATTTTGAACAAACAGGCCATGCCAACCACTCACCAACTTATCATACCTATCCCTACTCTTTGTAGTTATCTCTGATGGTAGCTCTCTTCCTAGATAAAGTCCTCTACCCAAAATTCTTAGAGGCAGTTAAAGGGGAGGTAAAAAGCTCTTCCTGAGTCTTTTGGGCCTTCATTGTCTTGAGCTCAAAATAATCCACAGGCCAACATGGCACATTTTGAGAAATCTCCTTTTGAATGCCTTCATAAGGCTCCTTCTTGGTTTTCAGGCCCCTGTTTATGCCTCGAAACCATTTCTTCCTGTTCTTTATTGTCAAATGTATTATTACTTGCTAATTTCATATCTCTCACCAAAAGAAAAAGGTAGCGGGCGCCTGTGTGGCTCAGTGGGTTAAAGCCTCTGCTTTCGGCTCAGGTAATGATCTCAGGGTCCTGGGATTGAGGCCCACATCGGGCTCCCTGCTCAGCGGGGAGCCTGCTTCCCCCTCTCGTTCTCTGCCTGCCTCTCTGCCTCCTTGTGATCTCTCTCCCTCTGTGAAATAAATAAATAAAAATCTTTAAAAGAAAAGAAAAGAAAAGAAAAAGATAGCAACATTATTACACATAATACCATGGCTTTTTGGAACCTATTTATGCTGAAACAAGAAAGGTTTTCTTCTCTCTACAGTTCCCTAATACCATTCACTTAATGTTGCTTACATTTTTACCCGTGATTCTGGATCACCCACCATGTTGTCTGGATGTATTGGCTGCTAATGACTCTCCCATAGGTTATCCCCGTGTTTAGGGTCCCTCACATCCAGATCTTAACCAGAGAATGCAAAAAGTAATGTGAAAAATAATTTACTTCCTAATCATGTTAAACTTACTACTATATTTTAGAGATTAAACAGAAAACATCTTTAAGACATGTTTTCCTTTGAAATCTTTACATAGTAATAACTGCATACCTAGAATTTGATGTCTTTCTGTGTTTGCCATGATTTCCCTAGGGATTTATCTAATAGCCATGACCATGAGCATCTTCCATAGCACTCAACAGTGAAGCAAATATTTCAAAAGAGGGATTTCTCACTTTTTTTAGAACCACCATGGAAAACATGTCTATTTCATTAGCAGCATGCTTATTGCAATATGTCACATTGAGACAAATGCAATGATAAGAAATATGCAGGAGGTAAGCTGAAATCTAGATTACAAAACAGAGCATTTCTTTTAAATACAATGAATGATAAATCTATGAACACTTTAGTAATAATAGACAAAAATACCAGGCAAATGTCAGGTGAATATGCAACATTTTATATAGGGACCCTGAGCTATGGGAATCTGGAACTGTCAAATCCAGAATAATATAAATATAATAATATAATGTAATCTTTTCTGGTTAGAGGTTAAAACCACACAGGATAGAATTATTTCCAAAAAAAAAAAAACCCAGAAAATTACTGCACTACTCAGTGAAGCCTGTGTTTACCAATCCTGATTTATTTACTAGCATTGTTCTCTTTGGACCTGCAGGAATTTGAGTTTTGGTATCTCCAGTAGATACCACAGATTATGGATTTGCCAAATAAATTCTAGATAACTCAGTCTGACCAAATCATCTGGAGAAAAGAAGCCTGATATTTAGTGAATGATTACTACATGCTTTGATAAGGCGATACGATTTTATTTTATTTCTCAAAAAACATAATGGGATGTTGTTATTTTCATTACATTCAATTCTTTAAGCCGAACGTAACAAATCAGCTTTTCATTTGACAAAGCAAAGTTTAGTATTTACACTGTAGCCATATGATCTTCTCACCAATAAGATATGAACACAAAGTATGCATGAGATACCTGTTACTCGCTCAAAAGCAAATAGCTTGCCCTGGACATCTCCCTGACTTTCCTTTCCTCTGAGCTGGAGCACAGAAGTGTCAGAGATGTACTGTAGACCCCGAGGATGAGGACAGTGGTGATGAATGGACAAACCAAACTGAAAACGAGAATCTGGATGTCACAGTGGTCTTGTAAAATAGACATCCCCACAAACCTAGACATGCCTGACACTTGAAGTGAAAGGGAAATAAACTCTCATCTTATTTAAGTCACAGTATTTTTTCCCCAGTCTTTTTGTTGCTGTCATTTACCTTTTACCTTTCTAAGTAATGCAAGTGATTTTGTTCTTGGATGACCTAGCTATCTAGCATTGGCTTCAAACTTGTAGAGTTCTAGTAGAATGTGGTACATACTTTGTGCTTAGGGTTCACTCTTCACTGACTCAGTAACCTGCAATTTCAATGTTATGTCCATAACATGTTGCTGAATCTATTTCTGTTGATTTATACTTCGGATATGTGAAATGTAAGCATGCCTTACACAAGTTGTTCAGATGATCTACATTGTTTCCCAAAAATCTCACAAAAAATGCAGTATTTTTCTGTGTGATTCTAAAAATGTTAAGGCTTGAATCTCATTGCTTTTGGTTTTTAACAATCATCTTGAATTCATTCAAGAACTCTGCTTAGCAAGCAGGGATTATATATATTTTCCCCTATTTTGCATATCTATACCAAGTTAAGAGAAATGTTTTGGAAGGCTCCAGCCTTAAATTTTCAAATAAGCAACTTTACACATACTACATGTACACAAAAAAGAAATATATATGTGTGATGAAAGGAATATATGTATAGTTTTCCATGATGGACATCTCATATGTGTGATCCACACAGGCACCCCCAGAAACCTGCCTAGAAGCCCCTTTTGCACTCTGACCTGGAGTTGAAAATTTTCAATATATACATGAAATTATTGCTGTTACCTAGTGACTTATGGTTTCAAATTCCTACCTTTGGAATTATCTCTTACTTATGATATTATTTGTAGAACTCTCTTCTTAAATTTGTTCCCTGGCAGAGGAACTACTAACACAATAACAAAATAAGAAGTATGAAGGAATGAGACCAAAGAGAGATAATTGTGCTATTGACAGAGAAAGTGAGTAGAGTATACAGGGCCAGCTGAGGAAAAGCAGATCTAAGTGGTATTGAATGTGATAATGACATTGCGATAATGTAAGATGTCCCCACTGTCCAGAACTATAGAGTGAAATAAGGAAGAGTGCAATGGCCTGATGTCTGGGTTTCTTTTAAAATACTTCAGCAAAGTGGAAAAAATTCAGATGAAATAAATGTGGGAAAATGTTGATTAAAAAAAAAGATTCAGTGAGAGGCTTTGGTTACTTAAATGGGCAGGGATAAAAAGCAACAGATAGAAGCAGTACAGGGGAAATAAAAGAGGTAAAGGGATGCTCAAGTCACATTTTGCCTGCTTCCCAGGGTTTCTGCATCACAAGATACCAAGACCTTTGCTCTAGACAAGTATCTTACAAGATATATAGCTGACCTCAGCTTCCTGTATTTATTCTCCTGGAATAATCACTTCTTAAAAGGGAAAGGTGATCTTAAGGGAGAGATTATAGCTAAAAAGGTTTTGTCCAGAAAATCCGGGAAGAATCACTTTTTATAAGGTTAGGAGTTAATCTCTGCCACATACCACGTCTCACGGGTAGGACAGTTCTAAAGCTGTAAGCATTCTCAATCGCTTTGATTTATCTCAACTCCTTGGAAGTTGTAAGGAAGTGTTCTGTTTGAGACCACCTCACATTTGTTATTACAGATGAGATCTTATTTTCCAGTTTTCCTGAATTAATCCATGGTTGATATGTGAAAAGAATAAAGATGTGCTGGGAGAGGGTTCTACAGGTATGAAGTTAAGAGAAATGTTTTAGAAGGCTTCAGGCTTAAATCTTCAAATAAGCAAATGTACACAACCACATTTGCAAGAGAGACTTCCATTTGTTAAATGTCAGTAATACAAAGGAGGAAGAGGGGAAGAAAGGGAGGGGAAGGGAAGGTCACATTTTTGAACACTTGCTTATCTATACTCTTCACATTCCTAATTAAGGACTTTTTCCTGTTTTTGATGACCTTAACAGTTTTGGGGAGTACTGTTCAGATATATTACAGAACATACTCCCTTTCTCACAGTTAGACTATGGTTTAGATCATAGGAAAGAAGACCACAGGCAAAACATTATTCTCATCATATCAAAACAAGGATGCTTGCTATCAACATGACCTATCACAGTTGATGTTAACCTTGACCATTGGACGGAAGTCATGTAGAAAAGCTACTCTTTTGCCCCTTTATGCATTATACTTCTGAGAAGGAGACACTATGTGCAGTCTGCCCTTAAGGAGTAGGGATTTATGCTTCCCTTCCTTGAGGACAGGTATCTACAGACATTATTCGGAATTAATCTATATGGGAGATTTGTCCATTTGCCTGCATTTATTTATATATTCATTTAATTATATCAATATCAGCTTATGGTTATTTATTTTATACTCTGGGTTATTAATCAATATTATTTGTGTTGGCCACATTTCTCCATCTTTGGCCATCGAGAACTTTTTCAATGGACTTCTGTGTTCCTTTGACTTAATCCTATCAATGTGTTGCAGGATTTTATTTTATTTTGTTTTGTTTTTTCAATGTGTGCTTGCACATGCATGTGTGTATGTGTGTGTGCGCGCGCGCGTGTGTGTGTGTGTGTGTGTGTTAGCAGTTCCTTTCTGGCACTAAGAGATGGTATAGGATCACTTATGCATTCCCTATCCTAACCCTAAAATCAGCTATTTCTCCAAGGAGTCCTGGTTACTTTTATTAGAGAGTGGTATTAGAAACCAGTATCTAGGTCCTGTGTGGACTGGTCCCTTTTGAAAATCTTGACTANTTCATTTCTGGCACTAAGAGATGGTATAGGATCACTTATGCATTCCCTATCCTAACCCTAAAATCAGCTATTTCTCCAAGGAGTCCTGGTTACTTTTATTAGAGAGTGGTATTAGAAACCAGTATCTAGGTCCTGTGTGGACTGGTCCCTTTTGAAAATCTTGACTACCGTCATTTGCCAGGCACTGAGAGCTTCTAGAATTACCTATTGTTTCAGATTATCCTCTGCCTGTCCCTCAAATGTTGGTAGTTTTTAATCCACAATCCCTGCAGTTCCCATTCTACAAGCCATTTGAGGTATTTCATCTAATTTTATGTCTTACACTATCACCCCTGTGCTGTTGGCTCCCAACTCTATACCCTGACCTATTCCCTGAACTAAAGATTCCAACTGCATGATGAATATAAATGATTGCATTCCAAAGGTACCTCAAATCAGACATTCCAAAACTGAGCTCCCCATCTTTTCCTCTCCAAATCGGTTACTCTTCTCCCCATCTCCATTAACAGTACCATTGTTCCCAATCTGCCATCACCAGTCATTCTAGTCCCTTCCATGACTCTCATTCTGCCTCCTACTCAATAATTAAGCCCTGTTCATTTTACATCATAAAAGATTATCAGATCAACTTTCTCCTTTCTGTTGCTTCACCTTCCCTCATTCTAGTCTAGTTCCAGTCTTTACCAGCTCTCATGTGTACTACTGAAAGTCTCACTGTCTCGAATCTTGCCTTCTCACAACCATCCTCTAACATGAGGTCACAAATGTTGTTATAAATTCTATTCAGACTCTTATCATTCGTCTACATATATACCCTATACCATCAGATGGGAGAAAGAAAGAGAGAGAGAGAGAGAGAGAGGAAGGAAGGAAGGAAGGAAGGAAGGAAGGAAGGAAGGAAGGAAGGAANGGGAGGGAGGGGAGAGAGAGAGAGAAAAAGAAAGAAAGAAAGAAAGAGCAAGAAAGAGAAAGAGAGAAAGAAGGAAGGAAGGAAGGAAGAAAAGGGGGATAGAGAAAGAAAAAGGGAGAGAGAGAAAGAAAGAGAAATAAAGAAAGAAAGAAGGGAGGGAGGGAGGGAGGGAGGGAAGGAAGGAAGGAAGGAAGGAAAGGGGGGACTGTGGTTTTGTTTTTGTTTTTGTTTTTTTCATTATCGTTGTTTGAGAACTTGGCACAAGCCTGACATGGAATAAAAGCATTCACAAATAAAACATCCTGATCACAACAATATTCCAAGTTTTTATTAGGACTGTGGCAGGTGCTGGGGCAACAAAAGACTTCAAAAGAGGTCTCTCAAGGTTTACTGAAACTACTGAAAAGTGAATTCCAAAAGTAAACATCAACATAGGGTTATCATAACAGAAGAGTGATCATAGAATCAATGCAATAGCACTTTAAGGAAAACCTAAGGATCAAAATGCAAAGCTGTTTCCTTAGGCTGTTGTCCTTAATTGCTATATAGCAAAGCTTTGGTGTAATACATGCATTTTTTTTTTTGAGGCTACAATTTGCTACTACTAATAAAGACCTGAAGTATGCAAGTGATTTACATAGTTTGATAAGTTACATTTTCTAACATATTCATAAAACACTGTTTTACTAGTTTCTATGGCAATATGCTTTCTTGAGTGGAGGAGGAAAGCTGTGCTTACAGTTAGTAAGCTGGTAACTCTGGGGAATGTCATGTGCATTTGAACAGCCCTCTCTGATAGAAAATCAAAGAGGCAAGAACTGCTACTCTGTGTACCAGCAAAATAGAGCTGCTAGTGAGGTCTTTAGGACTCTGAATCGTTTTTACCACCAGCATCAGGCTGACTCAACATGATGGATCCCTGACATGCGTCCCTAAAGGATCACGCACTCAGACAAAATATTTATTAAACAAGCACTTATTCCAATTCTGTGCAGTGCATGAGACAGACAGAATCCCAGGCTGGCAGTCATCATGCATGTCATCCTTTTTGAAGGTGGACATTCGTGGGTAACCTGGATGTGCTTTCATTAGTAAGTATGGTTTATGCCTTAGCAAGTGTTTAAATACCTAAATAATTAAAGTGTGCATGTGTGTATGCATGTGTGTGTGAAAGAGGCCGTGTGTGTGTGCCAGAGGTTTAGAGAGCACCAAGGATTAATTCCAATATCCCAGAGCACTACATTTCAGATCCCATCCCTCGGCTATCAACTATGATATTATTTTTTATTCTATCCAATAATATTATGGCTGCCATAATTCAGGGTATTTAGTATTCCTCTGCTCTCAATGACTTTAGAATCTAGCTAGAAAGAGAACACAGGCTTTTTGTGTCTCTCTCTCACACACATACACACACATTCTTAAATAAGGAGGTAAATCAAATAGAGCATACTAGATACTCAAAATGAGTGGTACATGTAACTTTTTTTTTTGCTCTTTTTCTATAATATGAAAATGTCTGAATGGAGAGTAGGTTTGGGACTTAAAGTACAGGCTATGTGGCATTCATGGAATTCACTTTGGGGTTCCCAGGTGATAACTTCAAGAGATCACAATAATGCTCAGCGTAGTTGAAATGAAAGTGTGGACGCCAACTGCAACAGACCTGCCACACTAATTACATAACTTAGACAGAGAAAAACATTGTTTCCAAACATGAGGCCCAACTTAAAAGACAAAAGGACAGGTGCTTCAAGTTGTAGGTGTTGGATTGTAATTGAATACAGTCAACCGGACTATAAGTGTAAGGGACTCAGCAAAAGAAGAAATTGCTGTTTGCTAATGTGATTGAAAGGAAGTGTTAGAATGTGATTTTAACTGAATCTGGGTCTTTAAAAATGGGCATACTCTGAAATAAAAAGACAAGGAGTAAAGCTTCTCAAGACAAGGAAAGAGATAAAAAAAAAAAATAACCTGCTTTGACTGCAGACTCTCAAGCCAGACCATTTTGTTCAGTTATTACACGGACACATTTGTGATGTGTGGCCCACACTTCAGTTCATTTCACCTCCCAAATTCCCAAATGCCAATCAAGCAATTCCCTGGAGTTCACTTCTCAGTGAATTCTGCCACTTAGAAAGGGGCCTACTATCCCCTACACAGTGTAACTCCTAAATCTAAAATTCATCAAACTCCTTTCATTGGAAGATCACGTTACCCATCACTTCCCCAAACCGCACTGGATCCGTCCCTGTAACACTTTTTTTTTTCTTTTTCAATGAAATTAAACAAAATTTAAAATCTTGTTTTAGTTGCTTTCTTCCCTTCAGTAGGAATTTTCTTTCTGTGTGTGAGACTCTTCCCTAACCACACAGAAACTAACTCCTTTTTGCTATGTTCCCTTTCTGGGCAACTAAATGAGTTTCATTTTTTCAGTTCACGTAAGTTAGGGAGCCTTCTGTTGCATATATTCTACATTCTCGGGCCAAGATATTCCTCTTAAGTGTGTGGGATTTCCTCACCGTAAAATTGCACGTGGGTATATAAAATTTGTTTGGGGTGCTGTGTATTACAAATATCTAAAAGCCAAAAACTAATTACCGCTTTACAATAGCTCATTTAAAGAGCCACCAAAAAAATGCTTTTTCCATCAGTAATGTCATTATAGACCCAGTTTGATCATAAGGTGTCTTTAAAATAGTGCCAACATAACTTATGACCTTGATTTTACCAACACATTTATATCTAATTTTCAGCACCATAATGCAAATACTGTAGAAAATATCATAAATTATAAATATCAGCCCACTAAAAGAAAGAAACTTTATTTAAAATTACTATAGACATTATATGTATAGCAATGGAATTACAGAACTATGTTATTTTTCAAAGATCGGCTGGAAAATTTGACTCTTTTTACTAAAAAGATGGGTTTTTTATTAGACAGTTTTATTATTTTTCCATAACACAGAGAAATTTATAAATATCCTTTTATATCCATATACTTTACCTTAAATAATTTGACAGTTCGTTTCTGGTGACGGCAGGGCAGGGTGGGAGTAGGTTATTTTTCTCTTGTCATAAATGGGCGTCACATGTGAGAAGAGTAGACTTACTTGTTTTAGAAAATTATGTGACCTGTTATAATTACAATGCTAATCAGCATCGATAAGTTTATACTCTAATGACTGTTCTTTTTTAATATTTTAATGTTACTATTGTTTGCAAATACTCGAATAAGTTTGATCTTTTCTTAGCATGTGCATTATCTTTTTTTTAAAAAAATAAAATTCCCATTTAAAGAAGTGATTCGTGAAATCTCCTGATTTTAAGTTGGTTTTATATTGCTACTTGCAGGTTGCGTTTAAGCTGACTATTGGTGTCATTATAAACTCAAAGAACATGCTGCCTTTTTGAAGAGATGTGGCGATAGGCAGTAGAAAAGAATACATGAATAGCGATGAAGTTCACCGGAATTTATACTGTCCCTCTCTAGGAATTCAGCATCAACAAAGAAATGAACAAATAAAACAAAACACATAAAAACCTTATTCATAGCTCATCATTATTTTAAATTTACAGGAAAAAGATCTCAAATTTTTCTAATAATCATAATAGAAATATCCAGTCTTTCTTATTTCTGTCAATAATCTGGCTTACCAGTTTCCATTTATAATGAACTTCTGATTATCTTTGGTAAAGGAGAATCAATATAAAACATAGAGAAAATAAATTGATAAAGTTCAAATATCCATTTTTATTCTCCTTTCTTATTTCATGTTTGACTTCAAAAATACTTTTAGCAGAACTGCTGAATTAAAAAAAAATTTCTTCCCCTCAATTTTCTTCAATTTTCAGATGATTTCTTTATTGCATAAACAATATTTGTGCTACAATTGCAGTTCCTGTGCTATCCACCATGAATATAGTTAAGAATTCTAAAAGACACAGAATCCCTGTTTTCTTATTTCTTAGTATCAGATAATAGATTTGCATATTTACAAACAGTATGAGTTGCTTTAATAATATGTCTGCCTCTCTTCGTTAACAAAACCTTGATTTCCTTAAAGGGCTAGTTAAACATAGTCACCTTTCTGGCTTCCCTTACCTTTTTGCCTTTTGACCTTCTCTCCTTCCTCCTGAGCAGAACGCAGCTGTGATGCCTGGAGTTGGAGCAGCTGTCTTGGTACCAGAATGAAAAAAGCCAGCTGCAGCCACAAAAAGATCACTAGAGGCTGTTGGGTCTTGAGGACTTCTTTAGACAATATCCCAGCCCTGGAAATTTTGGGATGTTGAAGCAGGACAGTATGAGACAGAATTGGCAGCAATCAAGTCTGTAAAACATTCTTTGCTGCTATTTACTGAATCCCAAGTTCAAAAATAACTTCCTCTTTGATACAGATTCTGAAAGCTTGGTTAAAATATTTAAGTTTTCTTAGATAAGATCTCTTTTAATTTGGAACAAACATGTATTAAGACCCTTAAATGTTCATTTTGGTTGCTGAATACACAGGCAAAGATATCTTAAAAAAATCTTTAAATTTTGCTTTTGTGTTAAAATTGTAAAGTACGAAGTTGAGAGACATATCAGATTATGCCATCTGCAAACGGAAGCAAGCTAAGTTCATTTTCTGGTTAGAAAGCCTTATTTGGGGTACATTTAATAATGCCTTTCTTTTTCTAATTGGATAATGTCGATCAGTAGAAATAAAATGTAATTTTTCTGAGATGGGTTTGAAGTTATTTCCACTGCCTGCCCCCACCACTTCCCAAGAAAGACAGTACAGGCCTTGTTATTCATGCCAGCTTTGGTACTGTTTCAATTATCTCATGGTTCAGGGAGTTGTTGGGTTTTAAATGGATACTCCCGCTATGGGAAATGGCTGCTGTTTTTCACCATATTTTCTCTTATCATCCACAGATAATTAGTTCTGCCTGACAAAGCACATCACAAGGGACAACTCCATAGCTTTCATAAGCATCTCAGCAGTATCTTCCTTATGGCTAATTCTTCCTGAACCTGTTTAAAACTGCTTCATTATAATTATTATTCCTCATCACTTGTCCACACTATAAATGTAGGCAGTATCAACAGTATATGCAGGAGATATCTGCATGTCATCTTTTTAATGCTTCTAGATACTTGCATAGCAGGAAACTGGGGCATTAAAAAAACGAGCTTTTTCCCCTGACCCTACTCATAGACCACCATTGGAGTCCCGAATAGATTATTAGTGCATCTTGAATTCCTAAATATGTTATGACCTCCCACTCTTTACATAAACTGAGTTAACATGAGAGATAAAAAATAGTTTCTCATCTTTATAACAATAAAATTTCACAAATGAAATTCTGTGAATACCAGTAAAATACATTTTAAAATTCTAAGATACTATCAAATAGAAGACACAACACCTTTTTAGTAAAGGCTTCTCAAGACTAAGAAAAAAAAGAACCCTCTATATTAAGAATATACATCTGTTGTGAAGTATAAGCCAATTAAAATATATTAACATATGGGGTGCCTGTGTGGCTTAGTTGGTTAAGCATCTGACTCTTGATTTCAGCTCCCGTCATAATCTTGGGGTCCTAGGATGGAGCACCACAGGTTAGGCGCTCAACACAGAGTCTGAGTTTCTCTCCCTCTGCCCCATCCCCCCCCCACACACACATATCTGCATTCTCTCTCTATCTCTCAAAATAAATAAATCTTTAAAAAAATATACTAACATGTGAAAATGTCCTTATAATCAAAGAAATATGGTAAGAACATCTTTATAGAGTTGACATTATTTGAGCAACAAAAATTTTGAAAAAAATTGAAAAGTAATTATTGACATAGCCATGCTCTATACTTCAACTAACAGCTCTTTTTTCATTTATCCCTTCTCTTCCTCTTGTCTTTAACTCTAGACTGCTGAAACTTTAGTCCCTGTGATATCTTGAGGTATTATTTCCTTTGGAGACCTCCACCATTCAAAGAGCTTCAAAAATCTGTGCCAATTTACCTATGCTGATTACTCTTAAGACTTTGAAGAAGCAACTGATAAATTTAGATTATTAAAAGCACACTTTTCAGGGCACCTGGGTGGCTGAGTCAGTGGAGCATGCTGATTTCAGGTCATGGTCTCAGGGTAGTGGGGTCACGGGGTCTCTTTCTCTCTCCCCCCACTCATGCTCTAAATAAATAAAATCTTTAAAAAGCACACTTTTTTTTAATCTAATGAGTGATTCCATTTGTATACTTGCTCTTGAATCTAGTACGATGTATCCTCAAAATAATGCACTTTTCCCAACACCAGCTTGTTCCCGTAACATTTTTTTTAAACAATGATACCTCAGTTTTCCAGGAAATTGGTGACCACAAATCATCTTTCTCTTTTATTCTCAATGTTCCAAAATTTGGTTGCAAAGTTACTTCAAGTGTCCCCTTAGCACCTCTCTAAAGCCACTGTCATCACATTTCTTGGTTCACAAACTTAGGAGTTTCTCTAGGTGAAATACGAAACTGTTCCCATACACAGAGGGCAAGGAGAGACAGAAGAAAGAGTCAGACCAGATTGGTAGGTGGTGGGCTTAGTAGGAAGGGGAACCTGCAAAGTAGGCTTGTTTTGGGCCCTGCCCGCTAGAACCTTAAGTTTACAAAGAAGCCCTAACAGCGTTCAGTCATGTGTCCAGTCCAGGTGGTCTCAACCAACCCATTACTTTCTCAAGTCTACATACTTAAAATGGTTCCTAGTATGGGAATGGAGGGCATGATGCACGTTCCAAAGACTCGGAAGGGGTGAGGAGCCTCCCATCTAACTCAAGGATCAACCAGCAGTCCTGTCCTCTCCATGCCCTCTCCTACCAACACTAGTGAGGTTTTGTTTTGTTTTGTTTTGTTTTGTTTTTCCTCAAGCACGGGTGATAGCAACAAGTTCTTCTGCAGCTATTGTGTTCAGATGACACGGTTCTCAATGAAGTATTTTTAGACTCTAATTCTTTTCTTTTGTATCTTCTGATGCAATACAAAATCATTTTTCTCCCTTGAAAAATCATCAATATTTGCCTCTCTTGACCACTCCTGCCTTCCTGAAACTGTCCTGGTTTCCATTCCTTCTGACAGCTCCCTTGGCAGTCTTCTTAAATGTCGGTGCTCCTTGCGAACTTGTTACGAGCATGAAGTAACACTGCCTGAATGTGAATCCTGGCTCCACAGAATAGTGTGTAACCATGGGCAAATCACATCACCTCTCTGTATATCACTCTCCTCATCTGTAAAATGAGGCTACTAATAATATCTATGCCATATGGTTGTTATAACTTGAGCTGATTTTATTCATATTTATTAGCTCAAGTTTAGATCATTCTTCTGAGCTCCAGATAAATATTTCCAATCACACAATGGAGATTTTTCACTTAGATCTTTCACACAGACATCTTCCCATCTCTCGCTTTCCCCTCCTCCCTCACCTGCCCTTACTTGCCTTCTTTAGACTTCCTCCTACTTCTGAAAACTCCAAATTACCCTATAAGATTTATCTTGGCTATAATCATAACATAGGGGATAAGACTGTGTGCTGAGAGAAAGGAGCAGTGAGGTGTAAAGGGCTTCAGCTGAAAGAGAGAAGCAGATTCATAATGTGGAAAAAGAGAGAGAGAGAATGAGCAGCATAGGTAGGATTTGTAAAAGTCTGGGATTGGACACCCCTCATCTAGAGGCACTGGGCATAACAACTGTTCCTCTCTGTCTTCCCAGCATTGAACACAGAGTAGACAGCATTGCGTGTCTGAAATGAAACTTACTTCATGACTGAAAGTGTTGTCCACGCTGACCTCTGTGCTCTGGAGCTGAAGTATATAACACGAAGACAGAGCTTGAGTATAAAGAAGGAAGATACTTCATTACTTTGCCAGGCAAAAAAGGCTGCAGCTAATACCTTCAACACTGTAAGCCCGCCCAAGGTTAAAGGCTGAGGGGTTTTATAGGAAAACACAGGATCTGGGCGGTTTAGATCGGAATCTGATACATGTTGCCAGCTGCCTTAGTCATATGTTCAACGTGTTCTCAAGACTAGCCCTGATGCTGGCCATCTGAGTCTTGTTACTAAGTATATACATTGAGGTCAGCGAGATATCAGTATCGATACTGAGTTCCTGGAACAAAGGGTTCCCCCGGAAAACAAATGAAGGAGAGGGAAGCTTTAAGAATGAAGAAGAGAAAAATTTGTTCAGTTTAAATTCAAGCTTTGCTGAAGCACTAATGTGCACATTTTAATTTCCATCCATCTTTACATTTCTATAGTGGCTTCAAAAGATACACACAGATGAGCAAATAAATAAATGAATTAATAAATGATGGTACACATACCTCTGAAATTTTTTGCAACCTGGCATTTTAGAGGGGCACAAATTAGCAGCATCCATAAAAGTGATCTTGTCTTGGGTAATTATCACCAGAAATAAATGGCTCATAATATTGTTGAGTTGCTATTTGGGACAGGCATCTTGCATTGTTAAAAGGATAATGATAAGTAATCTCGTTCAATAGGCACATGAATTTGGATACTTGTGGGAATGCTTTTAAGTTCAACATCCTGGCAGATTCTTTAGAATGCAGTTCTGTTAAAAAATCAAAGCTGTTTTGGCCCATCTGGGTGGCTCAGTCAACCAGTTAAGCATCTGCCTTTACCTTAGGTCATGATCCCTGAATCCCGTGTTGGGCTCCCCCCCTCAGTTTGGGAGTCGGCTTCTCCCTCTGCCCTTCACGCTACTTGTGCTCTCGCTCCCTCATTCTCTCTCTTAAATAAATAAACAAAATCTTAAAACAAAGCAAAACAAAACAAAAAAAACCCCAAAACCTTTTTTAAAAAAATCAGAGCTGTTTTTTGTTTGGGCTTACTGAAATAATTGTCTTTAAAATGTTCCGGCCCTTCTTATTTTTTTGTTTTGTTTTGTTTTGTTTTTCTTCTTGTCAGGATTCCGGGTCTTGATAGAATGCATAGCCAAATTACCTAGTTTTTTGTGCTTTTTTGTTTGTTTTCCAAAGCAAAATAGTTGTACCTACCTACTGGAACATATCCTTCATCGCAATTTGGAGAAGTGGTCTGGTTCTCTACCTGTGTGAGGTTCTCCACCTGAATTTTCACAGAAAATATCATTTCTACTCTGAACACCTAGTATCTAAAGCATATGGATATCTATTCAGCAACACCTTCTCTCAGCACTTCAGGCACTTGTCAAAGAATTCAACCATGATCTGATTATGATCCAGTACTTGGGAAAGGCTTGCTTGAAAATCTGATATTTAAGAATGTGTAGGGGATACGTGAACTCCAGGTTCTCAAAAACCTAATCCTTCGTGGTTAGAACATAGAAAGAAATAGATTCCTAGAGAAATGCTTTCACTTTAATGTTAGATTCTTGATGTTTATAGAAAGTTAACATAAGGGCACCTGGGCGGCTCTGTCAGTTAAGGTCTGCCTTTGGCTTGGGTCCTGATCCCAGGGTCCTGGGTTCAGGTCCCGCTTCCGGCTTCCTGCTCAGTGGGGAGTCTCCTTCTCCCTCTCTCTCTGCCTGCCACTCCTCCTGCTTGTGCTCTCTCTCTCTCAGTCTCTCTCTGTCAAATAAATAAAATTAAAAAAAAGAAAGTTAACATGAAGTATTTATTTGAAAATTACTTTGTTTTTATTACAAAAGCATCATTACAAAGATAAAAAGAAATAAACTCTTTTGAGATCTCAGTATGAGAATAAAGTTAATCCTGCCTGGTGAACCTGTGCATTTCCCTGATCAGTCAATGCAAACTAAGGTTCAGAGGGAAATTTAGTATCTGGTTAAGGAAATTTAACTCATGACATGTGCCGGGTACATTGATTTCTCTCCAACTTCTAAAGAAATTTTTTGTTATTAAAAAAGAACCTTTTCTAAAATCATGTTTTAAAAAAATGCTAATGAATGAAATAGGATCAATAAAGGTTTACTTTATATAGTCTGAATTTAAAATATCGAGAATCTTTACATGTGATATATATTGATTCCACTTTAATTTGAGACTGGAATAAAGAAATCAAATTCTGGGGCACCTGGGTGGCTCAGTGGGTTAAAGCCTCTGCCTTCGGCTCAGGTCATGATCTCAGGGTCCTGGGATCGAGGCCCGCATCGGGCTCCATGTTCAGCAGGGAGCCTGCTTTCTCCTCTCTCTCTGCCTGCTCTCTGCCTACTTGTGTTCTCTCTCCCTCTGTGAAATAAATAAATAAAATCTTAAAAAAAAAAAGAAATCAAATTCTGAAATTTTTGAATGTCTTTTATGATCTATATTGTCAGTGTCTCCTGGAAAAGTGAAGTGAAGCACAGGTTTCTTTGAGCACATTTTCAGAATCAAGTTAACAAACTTTCAGCTATATGATAATGTCATCAACTTTGTTATGCATCCCTAACCTTGCCTGAATAGGTTAAAAAGTAATTCTACATATTGATGGATAATTTGCAAACATTCATATATTTTAAGACACCAAAGTAACATTTCCCTAACACAATAAATTTATTTCATAATAGCAAATGAATGTTTTTTATCATTATTTAAATTGTACACAGCTTATAGGATGTGAATGAATAAATTGTTCAAGTTTTAATAGTCTATTTACTTACCTAATCTGTTTATCTACTAGAGTTTTATACTTGTCAATTCACTCTCATAACCACCAGATTTTTTTGATGATGAGAAAAATATAAATAACATTTCCATCAACTTAAAATTATGATGCATTATTTTTTAGGATTCTAATAATAATCCTATCTAAGCAGAAAAGAGTCTAGTTTTATCAGTAACTATACTCAATTCCAGAAACATTTCATTAAGCAATAGAGCTTTGTCTATTTTCACTAGGTTTCTGGAAGAAAATTAGGAGATATGTTACTTTTTGAAAAAATTTTATTTGCAAAATCTCTCCTCCCCTCAAAAAAGTAGTATATTCTTGAATGAGGCATTTAAGTTTTAATTTGTTAGCCTGCTTTTCTCTTTTTTATCTTTCATTTGGTGTACTATAATATTTTGATAATAGTCTTTAAAATTAATTGCGCCTCAATAAATATTTGAAGAATGTTGATTTCATCTTATAAGCCTTAAAACATATTATATCTTCTGCTGGACAAATGACAAAAGAAAATTACAAACCAACTTTAATTGTAAGAAAAACAAGTATCAAGTTTAAAGGTTAAATTATGTCTGGAATTTATATACTTTTTTTATCTCCTGGGTTTTGATCACAGTTGATTCAGGACTACTAATAAAATATTCTGTTAAATTTTTTTGAAAAAAAATCAGTTACTCATTCTCTTTGAAAACAAGCAAAAAATGATGTATATCAAATTTTAATGAAATCTTTTTATAGTTATGTGACAATAGAGAAAAGTTCTTCATTTGACTTTATGTAATTTGTAAAGATAAATGTGTCCGAGACCGGCAGTCAAGCAAGGATATGTGAGTGCTTGTAATAAGCAGTGTGCTGGTTTTCTCTGATGTGAGGCCTAACTGGAATGTTTGTGTATTTATAAGTTTGTAGTTTGAAATATTCATATTTTGCCCAGTGGCCTACTAGTAGATCATTATACTTTTATTTGGAAAGTCTGTGTTTTATCTTTGCTCTTGTTTTCTCTGGAGCTTTAAATGAATAAAATAACAAATAATTTACTACCCTGAAACCAAACAGCCAAGAGCTGTGATCTTTTTTAAACTTAACAAGTTTGACCCCTCTCTACATTGAGAAGGGAGACATGCATGGGGGAGAAAAGGAATCTGGGAAACGTAGTCATATATATCTTACATACATAATTGACTATTTGCTATTTTTTTTTTACCTAATGTCTATTCACACGTTTGCTAGTACAAAGGATGTCCATGAATCAAGTAAAAGTCAAGGAATTAATGTATTAATATGTCCCAATCCTTCCCCACATATATGCTCTGAATATGTATAGGAAGACAGACAAGGTCTGAGTTCTGAGACAGAAATCAAAAAGAGAGTAGAGACTATCAGAGGAAATTCAAAATATAAAAGAGAAAAGTTATTAATAAATAATCTATTAATTTTTCAGTGAGACGAAAAATAGAATCTAGAAGGTATAGATTTATACATATCACACATTGGATATAACTATTTATTATGATCATTCTTAGTATTTGTTTGTTTGTTTGTTATTTGACAGAGAAAGAGCACAAGCAGACAGAACAGCAGAGAGAGGGAGAGGGAGAAGCAAGCTCCCAGCCAAGCAAGGAGCCTGAAGTTGGGCTCGATCCTAGGTCCCTAGGATCGTGACCTGAGCTGAAGACAGATACTTAACCACTGAGCAATCCAGGTGCCCCTTCTTCTTCTTCTTTTTTTTTTTAAAGATTTTATTTATTTATTTCACAGAGAGAGAGACAGAGATCACAAGTAGGCAGAGAGGCAGGCAGAGAGAGAGGTAGAAGCAGGCTCCCAGCCAAGCAAGGAGCCCGACGTTGGGCTCGATCCCAGGACCCTGAGATCATGACCTAAGCCAGTCAGATGCTTAACTGACTTGAGTCACCCAAGTGCCCCGATTCCACTGTACTTATCTGGCTTTTGAAAACACTTAATTTCATTTCTAGGAAAATTTTGTTTTCAGAATGGAAGCTTTGTATTAATAGAAGTAAATAACTTACTAAATTCCATGGAAATTAGAAATGCCTCTTATTGATAGGATCCTGAGACTTGATAATAACCAACTAATCTCATGCTTTCATCTCTTGAATGCTATTATCTCTAAATAAACAACAAATGAATAACCCTTACTTCAAAGAAAAAATATCCAGACAATTAAGTTAACATTGATATTTAAATCCGTATCATTTCTAAACCCCAGGTTTTGAAAATTAAAACATGTAAGCAAGGAGAAAAAAATCAACAGGAGAATTGTAACTATAACTGTACAACATGACTGTCTATAAAGGAGTTGCTTCATATCTTTGAGTCTAAGATCTTGTGGGTAGACAATAAAATGTCAGTTTCTCTCACACATATTCAGGCAGAATTAATTTTCCAATGAAATCATATTGTCTTCTGTTATTAGTTGGAATCATTAGGATAAATAAATCTCTTAATTTTTAAACACAAATGAAGACAGCCCTTTCTGATTCTCTCTTTCTTTTTAAAAATGTGACTTCCTCTGGTACATAGTTTTGTTAACCTCAGCAAGATTGTTACCTAGAGTTTCCAGACAACATTTAGTTTCACTAAAGAAACATATTGTAAAGTCTGTAATAGTTTTCTAATGTACTTTTTGTCACATGTCTTTTAGGACTCATCTGTATGAACTAAATCTGTCCAGTGTTTGCACTTGTCTTATATTTCTCAAACATTTCTTTAAAAGGAGATTTTCCAGGCCCCCCCACTCAATGCTTTTGGTTTTTCAATTTCCTTTCCTCCTTCTCCTCTCTCTTTGCTTCCTCTCTTTCTTTCTATTCATCCTTCTCACCATCCCTTTTGCTCTTCTGTATTTTCTTCCCTTTCATCCCTCACCCCCTAACATTTTGTCAATTTCTTAGCTCTATGTTGTATGTAACTTTGTCATTGGAGTTACTTTTTCTTTTCCATGATCATTAGCTGTCTCACTAGATACGAAAGCTCCTTGCTGTTTTATTTTTGTCCTCTGTCCCTGGACAGAGTCTTTCAGAATCTCAGTTTCTGATTGTGAGGATTTTATAAAAGTACATATATCAAGCATGTAAAACACAATAAGTATTTATTAAATGGAACGTATTTTTCCTTTATATGAAATTTCCCACTTTTGTTTTGCATAAATTCCTTTTCTTTCTTTTTTTGTTTCCTTCAAGCTTCTTATATGCTTATATCAACACATAATAAGGTGTTTTAAAACTAACTTAATATTTTTAACCTTTAGTACCTTTTCAGAGGTTTATTTCTGGCTCTAGGATTACCACATTTTCATCTTTTACTCTTCAAATCTACAGCGATATCTTGGATTTACAGCTTATGAATTTATAAACTGACATATTTTATATCCTCTTTAGAATGAACGATTGTCAGATCAGTAATCAATGAAAAATAACAAATGGTGCAGAACACTGAACATGTCACGTGCTGCTTTTTTTCCCCTCTCTGTGCCTAAATTGTATTTATGAGGAAACTCATCAGAGCTTTCTTGTGTATACCCTCTTGTCACTTTTGCCAGAGGCTACTTTATCATAAAACTCAATCCATTTAATGCAAAATAAGCACATTCAAAGTAAGAATAATAGTAGACATATTAATTTGTTTAAAATTAATTTTCTTAAGAGTATTCATATTTTTAAATTTGTGTGAAAATAAACGTGAGTGTACATAAATCATAAGAAATGTTGATATGTTTTCTCTCCAAAGCTGAAATTTTGGATTCCATAAAATATATGAAGAGTGAAATAAGTATTAAAAATGAAATTGCATGGAAATTTTGATAGCTTTTCCTTATTTTACTCATGCCATATTATATCTTTACTATTTATTTTTATATCTACTAATCACTTTTTATGTGTACAGATTATTTCATGAGTTGAGATTTTTACTCTAATTGAAATACTAGAAAAAATAAAGCACACCAGTAAAGTGAAGCAGAAGTGAAGGACATTCATTGGTAGAGATAGGACATACAATGAAAAAAAACATTAATTAATCAAAACTTAAAAATCACTAAATTGTGAAAAAAACTATTAAGCAAAAGAAGAGAAAATAAATTGAGGGCATTGGATAGAAAAGTGTTCATTGAAACCATGAGACTGTAACTGTAATGTCTAAGTATATATTTATATGTAAAAGATGCATATGTATATATAATTCGTGTCTCTCCAATATTTTCTAAAGGGAAAAGGTTGAGATTATGTAAAATAGATTTCAAAATAAAGTTTTCCTCAAACATCATTTATTTGTCTTATCTTAAATCTAGTACTTTTTGAGTTATGACTCCTCCATGGTTTATTTCAGAATGGATATCAGAAGGAACAGTTCATAATTGCAATTTTGCTTTATTAATTTTCTACAGTTAATCCCCGAGAATGTGACCAGGAAGTACATGACCAAATCTCGTACACAGGTTTTTGCTAAAGAAAAAATTAACCTATTAATCTCTCCTTTTGAAGATTTGTTTCTTCTCCTTCTGTTTTATGGAATCAAAATAATGCATGAAAATAACGTGTACTACTATTTGTGATGAATAATATAGCCAATCAATTCCCACAAATTTGTTTTATATCTACTTCATCTGCTCAGAATATTATTCATTTGTTAATTTTTAAAAGTATTTACTATCTTTCATGGATTTTTGGGAAATATTTTATTCTAGCTGTAAAACCAGATACAATGTTGGTTCAGTCCTACATGTAATATGTATTAACCATGGGATCCTTGGAAAATTAATTATCTGACTTAATTTTCCTAATCTGTAAAATGAGTATAATAATACCAATGTCCTAGAGCAGTTACAAAAACGAAATGAGAAGCTATGCTTAGTAAATACTAGTTCTCTTAATCTAAGTTTGCGTATTCTTGGTTTTCATGGAGTGATGCAACCTAAAAGGTGAGAATGGTACACGGAAATAAAATAAGTGGAATATTTTGAGCACCACACTGTAATTATGTAAGCAAATGGGAAATGTGCAGGGAGGATATTGATGTCTTGCTTTTTCTTCAGCAGAACTGCATTCAACATAAAGGGGAGTCATTTTATTGAATAATAAAAGCTTGACAATCACTGTGGTTGGCTGACGGCCATTACTGCAGTGTAATTCTAAACAGCTTGTTTTTCAAAGTTCTTCTTGCATAACTCTTCAAAACCCAGGCATTGCCCAGGCTAGTTGAAAGTTTCAGAACTCCTTTTTAAAATGAAGTTTCTCACATTTGAATACTGCTGTGATACAGGTGATGGAAAATATGCATTGACGTAGTTTTTTCTTCTTAAACTATTAGAATCAGGTATTTTTTGGCATGGAAGAAAAAATTGGAAAATTTAGCGAAATAAGTTTTAATGGCAGACAAAATTAATTCATGACTCAGAGAAGAAAAAGACCACGTGTGAAGAGATCTCATTAAAAAAAAAAAAGAAGCCCAACATGTTTTGCAGTGAAAAGCACATTTGATCTGTATTATCCAGCTTAAAATCCTATGATTTCCCAATGGAACTCAAAGAGCCTTCTGAAGTTACCAAATCCACCTTGATGCATTCATCTTTTTCAGTAAGCATTTCTAATCAGCAATCCTTACTCTAATGCATGTATAACAAGTGGGTGTAGAGCTGGCAACTTACCAAAATAAATGTTTAATGCCATTTTAATGGTTATTTTAAATCTCTTTTATTTAAATTGTGGGTTAATACTTTATTTGGTCAATGAATTCTGACCAGAATGTTTGAGAAACATATTTGCAGTTGAAGCTCTCTATAAAGGATGTGTACTTAATTTTCAGAATTGTCCAGGTTAGATCATCTCGGATGGAGGCATTTTATCTTAAATGTCAACATGAGAAACATTGAGATAAAGATCCGGGGCAGCAATGTGTGAACTGCGGAACTGTGTTAATTGTTCAGTCTCAAACACAGAAATGCCAGTTAATTCCACACAACCCAGGCTCAAAGCAGCATGGGGAAATGGTCCTGATGTTAGTATTGCACAAAAATGAGGAAAGTAGATGTGTTCCAGCGCCCAGAAAGCTGATTCTTCAACAGGCAGCAGTAGCGGAATCCCAACGCAATTAGCAATTGGCTGGTGGAATCTTTGTTCAGGAGATAGGCACCTTAAACCAGCTGCGAGGTGGAGAAATCCCCCTTTCACTCTCACCTTCAGAATCCACGGATCAGCCACCTGGGCTCCCGCGGGCTGCGCCGCCGCCTCACTCCTGGTGCACGTCTCCCCCTCTCGACCGCCAAGTGCTCACTCCCTCCCAGAGAGCACTTACACAATGGACTCACTTGTTTCCCTTGAACCTCTCCTTTGACTTCCAGCCCCAGCCCACAACTTGAGCAAGAGTCAGGCAGGAGCCTCTGCCACGGAGAACGGACCCGCGAAGCCTTCCAGACGGGCTTGGAAGCACGCGCGCGCACGCAGACAAAACAAACAATGCTCGGTCCACGAATGAATAAATTAACGACACCCGTGCCCCCACCCATTACTCTGCAACCCGCAAAAAGAAACCGGGAAAGGGGTTTCCTAAATGAGAGATTTTGCTTTGTATTTCAAAGTGTAAACACTCTTCGTTGGGGGCGGCAGAAGAGATGCTGCGCGTTCTGATGGCAATAAAGATTGACGGTGGCTTAGCCTGAGACAACGCCCCCAGTATCGCGCTGCGCCAGGTTCCCGGAGAACCGCGAGGGGGAAGCGCAGATCTAGGGGAAGGGAACAGCAGAGGCGAAGGCAGCTTAGGAGGATTGAGAGATAGGAAATCTCGGGGAGGAAAAAAATGCATGAGTTGAATAGGGTTTTAATAGTGAAACTTCGGGAAAGAAAGGGGTGGGATCTCTCCCCAGGTAACTATCTTAAGATTTAAAAAAAAAACCAGATGAATGCATAAACAAGTGGCAAGCAATAGCAACTTTGAGGTGAGCAGCAAGTTGTTCACCTCCTCTGAGGCTTTGATCAGCACGCCCAGAGCTGCCCCAGCAACACGCGCTCCCATCCGAGGCGGGGTCCGCGGCGGCGGGGGCAGCGGCGGCAGCGGCGGCGGCAGCAGCAGCAACAGCACCAGTAATAGCGGCAGCGGCGGCACAGGCAGCGGCAGCTGCGCGCCTCCGGCCCAACCCCGCTCCGCTCCCCCTCTCGCCGGCGCCCTGCCTGTCTTGCGTGTGCGTGTGCGTGTGCTCAGCCTCAGCGTGAGGGGCACCTGCTCGTCTGGGCTCACAGCGGAGGCAGCCTCGCCGGGAGCTGCCGCTGCCGCCGCCACTGGTGCTGCCGCTCCCAGGCGCCGGGCTCCACGTCGCCGCCGCCGCCGCCGCCGCCTCGCCGCCGCCTCAGTTGGGTTTCGTGGGGCTTCCCCCCTCGCAGCCTCGGTCCTTCCCGGCTGCCTGCAAGTCAGCCTGGCTCCGAGTCACGTGTCAGTGCCTGAGGCAGAGACAGAGAAAAAAACGCGCTTCATTCCTTCTTCCACCGCCATACTGTATTTTATACTAAATCTCATTTTTATTCCAACATTTTACTCCCGCTCGGTGAGTACCTTCTCAGTGGCATTCTTGTCCTATTCTTTTTTTGTCCTTTTTTTTGTTTTTTTCTGTTTTTGTTTTTCTTCTTTTTTTTTTCCACTTCTTTGATTATTGTTTATATTTGGGAAAGCTGGAGGAGCATGGTTTTGAGCCTTTTCCTGAATCCAAGTTTTTCTAGCATGCGATGGTTCTGTAGACAAGGCGCTGTGTCTGGGAGTCCGCGGCGACCGTGCCCGCTGGGAGCGACTCCCAAGTCCAGCAGAATATGCAACTGGTTTTATGGAAAAAGCGATGTGAAGTATGGTGCCTATTTTTTTTCCTTTATAAAAATAAAAAAGCATGTTTCTAACTCTTTTTTTTGCATACTCTTTTTTTCTGATAAGATTTTTGTATAGGTGGGATTTTACGGCAGTGTTTACAAGTTTGTGGTTTTGCAATACTGGTACAAACCACTGAGCAAAAAAAAATTAATTTTCCATTTTTTGGTGCCGTTTTTGGAAGCCGGTGAGAACAAATTCGTTTTTTTCCCTCCTCTTTTTGACACCCATTGATAACATGAAACTTTTCTTGCAGCTGGTTACTGGGATAATTTTTAAGCAAAATACTTTTTTCCTCCTTTATATTAACTGTGACTTTTGCACATTTGAATTTTTTTAAAAAACCGAGATAATTTTATGATAGATATCCTGATATCTATATATTATCCCTTCTTCCTCCCCTTCCCCTCCCCGTAAATCAATTTTCAAATGATGGCAGTGGAAGGTTTTTCTGGAAAAAAAAATGAAGTGCGGTTTGGTTTCCTTGTCAACGGAGGATGAAGTGAACAGCTGAGCAGCTCACAGAGAGCAGGTACTTGGTCCCCTTGGAGGCGTTTCCCGGGTTTGCAATGGCACCACTGGTCCTGGCAAAGAAAGCTGTGTGTGTGTCTGTGCGTGTGCGTGTGTGTGTGTGTGTGTGCGCGCGCGCGCGTCTCCGGGCAGTGTCCGAGCCCGCTGTGGGGAAAGCCGTGCCGGGAGCTAGGGAAAGCCAAAGTCCGTTCCCTGCTTCGGGATCGTTTTTGGATGTGCGCAAAATACAGTCCCTCCCCAGGCTGCGCCCAGGTCATCTCCGCGGCGGGCAGTGTCTGCGCCGCCGGCAGCGCCGGCTGGGGACCCGGGCCCTGTAAGTTCTCCGAGGGCCACTTGGCAGAGCAGGCTGGGCGAGGGCCGAGGACGCGGCGCGGGTCGGCTGGGGCGGCCCCTCGGAGCGCCCGGGAGACGTGGGGAGAGGCGGCGGGGCAGCCTCCTCCGGAGGGTCTGGCTCCTGGCCACGCGGGCAGGGAGCTGGAGACATTTCCAGATCCCCGAGGATGGCAGCAGCCCCCGCACGCTCAACTCCTGCTCCTCCTCTTTTGCCACGAGTAAACAACGCAGTAGGTCTTTCCCAGCCCGTTTTGCTTCTTCCGAAGGGTTTTGCTTTCTTAGTGGTGGTGTCTCTGGATCTTTTCTTTCCCTGTT
Source organism: Ailurus styani (assembly GCA_002007465.1). Taxonomy (NCBI): domain Eukaryota; kingdom Metazoa; phylum Chordata; class Mammalia; order Carnivora; family Ailuridae; genus Ailurus; species Ailurus styani. The sequence continues at coordinate 102,136 of LNAC01000095.1, forward strand.
GTGTTGCTTTGGTTTTAAGTGCTCGCTGGCGTCTTCAGGGCTTGGGGAAATAGTTACTTTCTGTGGTGGTCAGTTGGGTTTAATATTGAGGACGTAACTGTTAGTTTGGATTAATAAGACTACACCCCAAGGTACAAAATAGCCTTTTATTTAAGTTTTAAAGGGACAGTGTTTTTTTCCCTATTTTTAACCACCTGATAGTGGGTCCAGAGGTTTCCCCCTGAGAACTGAGCACAGGGCAAGGGGTAGGGGTTGGTGATGGTGTGATTGATTTCAGTGTATTGGTAATATTACAGTGCTCAGTGTTGACGGCATTCTGTGGAGTTTAAGATATTTTCTGATTGTCCTGTTACATATTTCCAGTATCATCTAGCACTGCTTTTTGGAGATGTACCAGTTGTTAATAAAAAGCCCTTTCTGTACTTAAACACAGTGATAGAATCTGCTGGAAAACTTGCTGTCCAAACAAGTTTCTTGTCATACTTTAAATCTTGAAATCTGGAGGGTAACTATTATTTAATTGATTTTATTTTGAAGCTTTGATGGTCTTTTTTTTTCTTAAATGAAAAGTTCAGCCTTAAATTCATCATATGTATATAACTTGAATTCTGTTAAAGTAAATATAAAGCGAATACTTCTAAAATTAAGTTTTCTTCTACGGTATTTATAGACAAAACAAATCCCAGCATACAAAAGGGCCCATAACAAATGGGTTAATTACTTACACTATGGCTTTTAAAAGGAATGTTTCTCTAAGTCTGTCACCTCAGCTGGTGGAATGAAAAGTTTTATGCCCGTATTTATTTACTCTTTGTGGTGAAAGAGTTAGGAGTACAAATGATCATTTATCTGTAGACGATTAAAATTTATTTCAATGTTTAGAAAGCTTTTAAAAATAATTCACAGTGCATCCTCAGTGGTCTTTGGAAGTTGCAGTTGAGTTATTTTTTTACTCTGGGTAGCTTTTCTCTGTTAAGAAAGTCCTGTTGCATTTCTATAAGGAAGACAGCTTATGTCTTGTCTGTGGACTACAAGACTTGATATCGTGAAGGGTATAGTTCTAAGATTTGGCACAAATATTTTACTAAGCTTTAAATTTTGATTTGTGTGTGTGTAGTGAGCACATTACTAAAATATAGTCTTTCATACGGTTTAAGAGCTAGCAAAAGCCACTTTTAATCACTTATAGATAAATAGAAGTGTTCATTTATTTTAAAAAGGCAAGTGAATGGGTATGTATAATATTTCTTGGGTTATATATACTATAAATCATTAAGTTCTTTTGAAAAAGAGAAACAGGGTGAGTAGAAAGAAAAAACTTGAGTAATCAAACCAGAATTTTCATTTAGAAAACTAGTTGCTGCCCTAAGGTGGGGGTAATTGAGTCTTAAGATTGGAGCAGGCTTGATCTGTACCATATGATGTTTCCAAATGAGACTGAAACTATAATGGGGCAGATGGAGATGTTTCTAGGATTTTAATGTGGGAACAAATATGTTGCTGTGCTTTGAATTCTGTAACTAAAGATCATACTAAGAATCTTTAAGTCATGTTAGGTTTTCATTTAGTAGTCATAGTTCATTATATTTCATACTTATGTTAAATTCTATTACATGCAAATTTTTGAAATTTCCTCCTTCATGAATCCTACTGGCAATTCTACAACTCTTTAAACTAGTCACCTAGTCTATGTGTGTTTTGGTTTAAAATCTTTGCATGTGGTATCCTAGAGTTAGCACCGCCTACTGGTTTCTTATGGAAAAATAATATTGTTCTTTCATTTAGTAAACAGCCCACCCGGTCTCTGATCAACTTAATCATGCAAATTATTTTCACCTGCAGGGAGTAAGGGTCTGGGAGGTAGAGGTGATAGGTGAGAGTAAGAAGACGCAGAAATTAAATTGGTTATTGGACCATTAGCCGACTTTGGGAGTTTCATTTAACTTCCGTCAAAGAAATCATCACAAAGTTAAAACAACTGTTTAATTTCCTAGAACTTTTCTATGGGATGCCAACATTTGGGCATTTTGAAAAATCCTGGATTACTGATTTAATTTTACAGCTTCTGATCCAGTCTTGAACATTATAGAGAAAGAAACCCCTAGCTGGAGTCCTGTCTTGAATGTGTGGTTTGTCCAAACATTTTTGAATGAAATTTTCATCATTCACAATAAACATTTTTTCCCTTATATTTACCCTTACATGACTAAAAGCAAGCAAGTAGCACACAGATTTTTTTTCCTCAGTTTTCATGAAGTAGGTTATGTATGAGGGGAAAGTTTCAAACACGTAATTAATAAAGTCACTCTTTATATTCTCAACCATGAAAGATATACGGCCTTTTTAAAAGAAGATGGCCTGTTTATTTTCTCTAATTTTTATGAAAGGTTACTGTTTAAGGGAGTTACTATATTTATGCAAACAATATAAAAATAATGGAATAGAAAAATAATGCACATATGTATGATATGCCAAAAATATTGTATTTTCCTAGCTAAAAGAATCATGTGCTATATGAGTAACTGTTTCTTAGGTAAAATAATCATTTTTTAAATGAGCTAGTACAAAGTGTGTGGAAAAGCTCCAATGTCTGTTACCTTCTTGAAAGCATTCCACTTGACTAAGAGTATAGTCATGCTTTGTTTACTCTTTACTGGTATTGCAAGCAACTAATCATACAGTGCACCCAATCAAATAAAGCTTTACACTGGAAGTAGAAGATAAGCAGATATTTAGAATTGTTTGCATGAAAGAAAGGAAATTGAAGAAATTATGTTATTTCAATTTAATTTATTTATTCTCTCTGACTTTTAAAAACTTTGTATATGCTTATTAGCTGTGATTTAAAAAAATACAGTTATTTCTTCACTTCTTCTATCACATTGCTATTAAGAAAATTTTATTTTGTGCATGAAAAACTGCAATAATGATGAATTTTATTCCTGAAACTTGTTTATGGAGCTCTGGATTGTAATTAAAAACTAATTTAAAAAATTCCTCACTGATTTGAAGTTACTGTTATTATTTTCTTATTCTTTCATATTATTATTATTTTTTTTTAAAGATTTTTTTTATTTATTCATTTGACACAGAGAGAGAGATTACAAGTAGGCAGAGAGGCAGGCAGAGAGAGAGGAGAGAGGAGGAAGCAGGCTCCCTGCTGAGCAGAGAGCCCGATGTGGGCCTCGATCCCAGGACCCTGGGATCATGACCTGAGCCGAAGGCAGCGGCTTTAACCCACTGAGCCACCCAGGCGCCCTCATATTATTATTATTTGCTACTTCGAGTGACTTGCACGGGTGCCTTTGAAATCTCATTTTCATAATTTGATATGATTTTTTAATTTAATAAATTTCTCTTTAGTAGTTGGCAGCGGCAACATAAACTTGCACATTATTGATGACAAGGACAATTAGTTTCACTATACCATAATTTTGAGAATGATAATTATTAAATAAAACTTAGGTATGTACAAAAAGCTAGTTACATATCTAGCAAATGTTATCTAAATTTGATATTTGTTATCACTCTTATTTTTATTATTAAATTTTGACCTGTGGAAGAGCTCTATCTAACCCAGCCGTTGCCAACTTCTACTAGTTTTACTTTATTCTTATAGCTTTCAGTTTTTCGAGAAAATATTGGGGCATTTTTTTGTTGTTGCTATTCATTTGTTTTGTTAGACATCTGTTAAATAGTTAACTTACATTGTGGACAGTTAGTTTCGTGTTATTGTAACTTTTTTGTTTGTTTTGCATTATCTTGCTGTTTTCTGGGGCTGAAACCTGGAGAATATAGAAGTGTTGATTTCATTTTCTATCCATTCCAAACTGCAGGGAAGGCAGTGGTAGAACTTACTTAGTGTTTAGGATAAAAGTATTCTGGACTGTCCTTGGAGACTCTTCAGCAGGGGTCAAGGCTGTAAGATTTATTCCTTGGGTCATGTATAAATCTTAAATCGAGAGAATTATAGTGGAGAGTATGGGAACCCTGTCCTGCTTTTCTGAAAGATGCAATGGAATGAATACATTGTTAAACACCCTCATAATAAAGAAAAATTAGAGATTTTATTTACATAAATATGTTTTATAAAATTATATCTAACTCATCAATTTCTTCCTATATTTTGCTTAAAATAATATAGTTGAATATTTTGTCTAAATTTTAAGAGTGGAGATTAATGGCATTCATACTGAATCCATGTGTATAGGTACACATTTTGGTAGTTATATGCTAAATTGTAAAAGGTACAACATATTTTTGAGTCAGTTTGGAAATTTTTACCAGATTGGAGTAGGCAAGGGGTATGTTTTCTTTAATCAAGATGAGCAGGACAGAAAAGTAAGACTAACATTTATTGATGTGTCAAGTGAATGTAGTTCCATTTGTTCTTCCATGAGTAGGTCAAATCATTATGTTATTTTTTTCAGGTAACTGAGACTTAAAAATGTAATTTGCTTAAAACTCCATAAGTTTTTAAAGGGAAAAGTGACAGGAATGTCTGAATTGATATCTTATGTCCCTCCTTCTGTACAGGGACTGTTCCATTTGTGGAGAGGAATTTATTTGTTTTGTTTTAGCTAATCTAAAACAACTGCTGCATTTTTATTCTTGGTGCACAATTTAAAACTACTGTAGTCACTTTCAGTGAGGAGTGCTGTGGCCAGAAATAATAGAAAATGGCACCATTTACACAGAGACATTTACTGGTCCTGAAAGGACCTTTAAGTACCATAGCATCGCAAATCTTTCCATGACAATAGGATTTTCTAAGGAGAACCAAATCATGGAAATTTGTTAGGAGCCACTGGTACTCTGTGGTCAAGACAAAATTAGATGGTTCTATATCTACACATGGTTTTATAGATGACCTGAGAGAAACACTCAGCAAATATTTACTAAGTACAAACTGTAATCTGTACTTGAGGCTTTAGAGTGTGAAGTGAAAAATTAGTCTTCTGCACAAGGAAAACAGAACCACCAATTTTCATAACACGGCAAGTCTATAAATATAGGTGTCTCTTCTGTCTACCAGTATCTCACTATCAACATCATCTCCACCTCAGAATTCACTGTTACACACACTTGGATGTGACGATTTTTCAAGCTCATGTTATCCATTTGTTAATAACATAAAACACATGTAAATGTAAGATGTTATTTTAGGATACTGTTTTTAATTGCTTCTTCAGATGTGTGAAAAAGTCTTCCATTATTAAATAGTTTCCTTGAAACTTGAAAACGTGAATTTTTTCAATAAAGAATGGGAAACATATGCCACCGTGGAGGCAGTGTGAATGAACGTGATGAAGTGGATTGCAAAGATGATGGTGAATCTGCAAGTCCATAAAAACTGTGCATTTGAAGGCCAAGGCAGAAGGACCCTTGAGAGCTGCCTTTGTATTTGGAATCTGGATAACTTGAGAATAAGTGGTATAGGGGTACCTGGGTGGCTCAGTTGGTTAAATGTCTGACTCCTGATTTTGGTTCAGGTCATGATCTTAGGTTCCTGAGATTGAGCCCTGAGTTGGGCTCCATGCTGGGCATGGAGCTTGCTTAAGATTCTCTCCCATCTCCTTCTGCGCCCTTCCTCCAGCTCTCTCTCTCTTTCTTTACAAGGAAGAAAGGGAGGGAGGGAGGAAGGAAGGAAGGAAGGAAGGAAAAAAGAGAAAGAAAGAGAAAGAGAGGAAGGAAGGAAGGAAGGAAGGAAGGAAGGAAGGAAGGAAGGAAAAAAGAAAAAAATAGTGGTACAAAACAAAACCAGAAAACAAAAATATCTAGAGAAGAACGTGACTTGGTGGGAGAAGGATTCAGCTTTGGACATATCACTGATTTGAAGTACCCACATTAATTCCTGGATAAAATGACAAATGTGCAATGAATTTCAATTCAAAAGCTGGAAAACACACTGAAAGAGATATTACAAACTTCTTTATGCTAAAACTTTAGGACGGAATAACTCACCCGAAAGCAGAAATTTGAGAAACATCTGCCTTTTTTTGATTGAATGTGAAGGGATCTGGTTAAAAGCAGAAAAAGTGGAAGAGGAGAATACCCACTAAAGGTTAAGAAAATGTGTGTGTGTGTAAAGAAAAAAGTGTTGTTCAGCAGGGCTAATGCTGTATAGGCTTACAGGAAGGTGAGGCTTGAGGAGAAGTGTGGGAATGGTAGGTAGAGTGGTGGGTGGAATTCTCCTAGTGTGGGAATGGTGGGTGGAATCTGTATTAAAATCACTAATTTTAAGGAGGAACTGAATGAACTTGAACAAATGAAAAATTCTGGGTATGATGTGACAGCATCATAAAGAGGCCAGTCCCTAAGATTGTATGTGTCACTTAATTTTGTATGTGTGTATCTGTATATGTGTGTGTGTGTGTGTGTGTGTGTGTGTGTGTGTGTGCGCACATGACCTGATCTCAATAGAAAGACCATAAAAAAGTTTTCCTGGAATTAGGTAAGTTAATTTTGAATTACAAATAGAAAAAGAAAAATGCAAGGATAACCAGGATAAAAAAGAAGAGCAAAGAGGGGTAAGTTATCATATACTAAAATAAACTATAAAGCTTTTAAAAATAAATACATTTACTAGCTCTGTCTCCTGAAAAGGCTTCTAAACAGTGTCTCTCCAGCTGCATTGAGCATATCTAGTACACAAACTGTGGTTTCTAAACACCATTTCCAACTCAAAGGGACCAGAGCTTTTTAGAGAATTGGCTAATTTTAAGTCTAGGTAGAAAAAGTACAAGATGAGCCTGGGATATCTCATTGTGCCTGAAAGTAAGGAAATGTCCCAAAAAAAAGTAAGATTATATTAACTTTATTTGTAAATCATATCTATAAATGAGAGCCAGCTTGAAGGGGCTTCCAGTTGCCAAATTCAGATAAATACGAACATCCAATTGTTGTTGGTTTGCAACCTCAGGATTTTCTTGGGTGAAATTTGAAACTATCCCCATACTCATGGGGCGCCTGGGTGGCTCAGTGGGTTAAAGCCTCTGCCTTTGGCTCAGGTCATGATCTCAGGGTCCTGGGATCAAGCACCCACATCGGGCTCCCTGTTCAGCAGGAAGCCTGCTTCCTCCTCTCTCTGCCTGCCTCTCTGCCTGCTTGTGATCTCTCTCTCTCTGTCAAATAAATAAATAAAATCTTTATGAAACTATCCCCATACTCAGAGGGTAAGGAGAAACTAAAGCAAGAGGCATATTGGTCTAGGTTGTAGCGGGAAGTATTGATAAGCAAGGGAATTTGCATAAGGTCATCACAAGAGAAGATATTTGCATCTATCCACCAGAATCGTAAAAGTTTATATAGAGATCTTAGTGGGCTTCGGTCACATATCCATTCTGGATGGGCTCAACAGTACATTATCCTCTTAAGACTGTGTACTTGAAGCGGCTCCTAGTGTGAGAATGGTGGGTGGAATGTACATTTCAAGGACAGGAGGAGGTAAGGAGCATCTGATTGCCTGAGTCCGGCTTGAGGGTCAACCAACTGTCACATCTTCTCAGTGACCTGCTCCAACAAGAGTAACTGTAACAGTTTGTAAAACACCGAATGAAGTAAAATCCATGAGTCCATAGTGAAACTCAAAAAAAAAAAAAAAAAAAAAAAAAAANAAAAAAAAACCCAAACAGGAAACAGTTCTGACAATAATTAAATTTAAGGTAATGGTTAGACCGGTTTTTTAAGGAAAAACTCTTCTCTAGTTATGAGGACCAGTACTTTATGTAAGAAATGCTAGAATTAGAAAATTACTGTTTATAACTCCCAATGAAAAATAACTCAGTCAAGAATCATCAACAGGTGCAAAATCATTAGTTAAAAGTATTTTGGGCAATAACATAGTCTCATGGTGCTCAAATATTACTTCTTAATTGCTTCTAGCAGTTGTCTTTTTAAATAACTAAGTGATCAAACCTAGCTTCATTAATAGACAGCCTGATGCCATGAGCCTCCTGACGGATGCAATATCAAGTCTCTGTCCGTCACCATTTGTGAAATATTGTTGCTAGAATGTTTAAGCTGAACCTAATAAAACCTGTTTAAACTTAACTTTTAGTTTACAGAAAAGTACAAGGAAACAGGAACAGGTTAAACTAAACCATGAGGAAAGAGACAAATTTCCAAGGTTTAGTATTCTGCATTGAACATACGAGACATGTGGCCTAGTTTCTTCAAAAGTCGCACTGTGGTAGGGAGAATTTTCTAGATTAGAAGAGAGTAAAAGGCAAACAAATGCAATACTGGAAGCTGTATTTGATCCTATTAAAAAAATCAGGCTCAAATCTTGGGAGAATTGGGAAAATTTATATATACGCTAGATGATAAATGACATTAGGAGATGCAAGCTGAGTTACGTAGTGGTAAGTGCCATGCATTCTTAAGAGTTATCATCAATGGGCGCCTGGGTGGCTCAGTGGGTTAATGCCTCTGCTTTCGGCTCAGGTCATGATCTCAGGGTCCTGGGATCGAGGCCCGCATCGGGCTCCCTGCTCAGCAGGGAGCCTGNGTTGTGTGTGTGTGTGTGTGTGTGTGTGTGTGTGTGTGTGTTGCGTCTGGAACAAATCATCATTTGTTAATTTTTGGATGCAAGGAGACATTACGCAGATTTCATTGTACTCTTTCAGATTACTTGTTTGATTTTTTTTTTTTTCAGTTAAAGTGTTGAAAAATCGGGCGCCTGGGTGGCTCAGTCGGTTAAAGCCTCTGCTTTCGGCTCAGGTCATGATCTCAGNTCAGTTAAAGTGTTGAAAAATCGGGCGCCTGGGTGGCTCAGTCAGTTAAAGCCTCTGCTTTCGGCTCAGGTCATGATCTCAGCATCCTGGGATGGAGGCCCACATCGGGCTCTCTGCTCAGCAGGGAGCCTGCTTCCTCCTCTCCCTGTCTCTCTGCCTGCCTCACTGCCTACTTGGAATCTCTCTCTCTGTGTCAAACAAATAAATAAAATCTTAAAAAAAAAAATAAAGTGTTGAAAAACCTATTAGTTGTTATTGAGAAAAAATATATATATTAGAGTTAAACAGAAGCAGAAAAGAGTCCCATTGCCCATGTTTAAGGTCGTATAGGGTCTTGAAGATACGAAGACAAGAAGTAAATGAAATTTAATGCTAATCATGGGACTGAAATATTATTCAAACAGTAACATTATTGAATGAAGGGCATATTTTTAAGCCAGAAAAAAAGAAAATCTGAGTGCATATTTACTTTTTTCAGGATGGAATCCCCTAGCAAGAAGAGATGGAACTGTAAGGATGAGGATGATAATTTTCAGGAACAAGTATCAGAATGTTCTAAGGGATTGGTGTGATCAGTGCTACCACAAGAAGACGTTCGCATCTTAGAAGAGGAAAGAAATTGAGTCAGTTTATTAGTTAACTGAATTCCTTATTTATTCAGCCCTGTACTGGAGGATCGAGATTCAGTAGTAATAAGACTCCATGTTCGATTCTGGCTCAAAGGACTTCGTACAATCTTTTGGGTGCCTGGGTGGCTCAGTAGGTTAAAGCCTCTGCCTTCCGCTCAGGTTATGATCTCAGCGTCCTGGGATCCAGGCCGGCATCGGGCTCCCTGCTCAGCAGGGAAGCCTGCTTCCTCCTCTCTCTCTGCTTGCCTCTCTGCCTACTTGTGATCTCTCTGTCTCTGTCAAATAAATGAATAAAATCTTTAAAAAAAAAAAAAAGACTCCATGCCTGCTGGGAGTTTGGGCATGTGAAATGGTGACTTTAGTCTTCTCAGGTACAAGCGTAAGATCATAGGTTGAGATGAACTGGTATGGGGATAGGAGCTTGGGGAATAAAGAAGAATCTGCAGGAGGTCTGTGAAAAAGATTCTAGAGCCATAAGAGAGAACTTGGCAAAAATAACAATATGTCACATTTTAGTCAAGGCAATTGCATCGCTTTCTTTAGCTGTACTTAGTCTGTAATCTGAAGGGATCTAGCAAAGAACTGAGGTTTACTTGATTAGAAGATTAGCAAGATGTACATAAGGCAAAACAAAGAGCTTGGCTTTCTAGGGATAGTGAGTATGTTATAGAAAAGAAGGGCCATAAATCTGGGCAGGGAAAGGGGGCAAGGGCAACTCCAGGAGATGAATAAACTAAGAACAGTTTAAGAATTGAGAGCCTGGGGTGCCTGGGTGGCTCAGTGGATTAAGCCTCTGCCTTCAGCTCAGGTCATGATCTCGGGGTCCTGGGATCGAGCCCCACATCGGGCTCTCTGCTCAGTGGAGGTCCTGCTTCCCCCTCTCTCTGCCTGCCTATCTCCCTACTCTGTCTGTCAAATCTCTCTCTGTCAAATAAATAAAAATCTTAAAAAAAAAAAGAAAGAATTGAGAACCTGAGGTCAGGATGAAAACTAATAGCAAGTTTACTATTTTTAATAGAATGAGAAAGGTGCAAGGATGGATGTATTTGGTCAGAGGAGAGTATTATTATTCCAGATTTTCCAGATTTTGATAGTGTAGCAGAGTCAAATGATGAACACATTTTAGAGTTTGGGAAGGCATGTGGCTGACTAAGGTTGCTGATACTGAGAAGTTAAAGCATTGGGAAGAAAGGCTGAATGTAAAATGTAACTTAGAGAAAGGATTTTTTTTAAAGATTTATTTTAGTTGGTTATTTTGCGGGGGGCATACGTACTTGAGCAGGGGATGGGGCAGAAGGCGAGGATCTCAAGCAGACTCCGAGCTAAGGACAGAGCCCCATGAGGAGCTCAATCCCGTGACCTCAAGATGATGACATGAGCTGTAATCAAGAGTACGATGCTCCAGCCAAGTAAGCCACCCAGGTGCCCCTAGAGAAAGGATTTTTTAAATCCATAATTGCAGACGGGAAAAGGTGGAAAGGAAAACTTTAAAACGTGCTAAAAATGTATCAGTGACATTTCTAGATGTTTCTAATCAACTGATGCCATAAAGGAATTTTTTTTCCATTTATGTGGGATTTAATCCTCTCTTTTAGAACATCATGAAGAGAGCTGTAATGTTTGCATTTATCTTGATCCTATTTGGTTAGAATATTCAGAATAAGTGGAAATAAACTGCCAATGTTACTACAACCCATAGTTGAGTTTTGTAAGGAAGTGACTGATCAGAACCAGGGAAACTAATATAGGATACTACAATTAAATACTTTCTAAACATAGCAGTTAATGATTCAGACTTAAAGAAGATTATAGAGTGTTTGTTAGTGTATTTCGTTATCTAGTTCAAGTTTGTTTGTTTTTGAAGTCAGAAGTCCAGTTAGGTAGACAGACAATAGCTGTTGTTACTGCTCGATATGTTGCTGCAGCTGCTACGACCTAATTCCATTTATAGATCATCCCTTATGGGTCAGACTGACTGCTAAGTGCTTAGTCATATTGTGCCTCTTCTTTGTTACACCTGCAAGAATATATTCTTATCCCAGATAGTAATACCTGGGAAGACACTGAGGACCAGACAGACGGCTTGTCAGAAGTGCTGTCAAATGTCTGACTAAAAGATCTGAACACAAGCCTTTTTGCTCCACACCTACACCTCTGTGCCTTCTTTAAAAAATGGAGAAAAAGATATTTGATTTGTACATCATTCGTTCACATTTGTCTCATAAAACAGGCACCCTCACAGCAACTCCCTACATAGGGAAGATTTAAAAACACAATGCTTTTATTCAGAACTGTGTGGCAGTAGACTGAGATTCTTGTCCTTCTGAGAGTCTTCGGTAGTGTTTCTGCTCTGAGCATAATTGTGACTTTGAACACTTGTTCATTCATTCTTCCACTATTTATTGGGAATCTGTGGTATCTAATTGTGTTTTAGGAGATTTAAAAAAAATGTAAGAAAAAAAACAAGACACTGGACCTGTCCTCATGAACTGACAGCCTACTTAAAGAAGGAAATGGTGCATGTAAAAAGTGACAGTAAGGTAATCAGAATTAAGAAAAGTAAAGATGGTTACTTATGGTTACATAGATTATTAAGGCACTTGTAAAATTTGGAATTCAGTGTCTCTCTCTTTCTTCCAGTGACTTTGCAAGATCCTCAGATTGGGAGGTTTGACTGTACTCTCTGGATATGGTATCCAAAGTTAGGAATAAATGAGCGCATACAGGGAAATGTGTAGCAGGAAAAGTAAATAGGCCAATGAAGAGGACAATAGCAACCAAAAGATTTAGAGAGGGCCATCTGGAAAGGAAATTGGAAGATGAAAAAGAATGATTAACTATCAAAGAAAAAAAGAGGTCAGCAATAAGGAGGTGCAGTTAATATTAGTGTATGACTTTATATTCATATTTTATTCACTAAAATAGAGTTCATTATTTGGGAAAATGAATTTTATTTTGGAATATATTGAGATTATTCAAAATTTCAAATAAAAATACCTTATTAGAAACTCTTGAGTATATAAAACATGTAAAATGAGTTCAGAAATATCTATGCTTTTAGATGCTTTAGGTGGACAGCAATGTACAATTAACCCTTGAACAACACAAGTTTCAACTGTGCAGGTCCACTTATGCATGTTTTTTTTTTTTAATCAATGCAGTACAGTACTGTGAGTATATTTTCTTTATGAAATTTTTAAAAGATTTTATTTATTTATTTGACAGAGAGAGAGATCACAAGTAGGCAGAGAGGCAGGCAGAGAGAGAGGAGGAAGCAGGCTCCCCACTGAGCAGGGAGCCCGATGCAGGGCTTAAGCCGATCCCAGGACCCTGAGATCATGACCTGAGCCGAAGGCAGAGGCTTTAACCTACTGAGCCACCCAGGTGCCCTCTTTATGATTTTATTAATAGCTTTCTCCCTCTTAATTTTAAGACTACAGTATATGTTACCCATAACATGCAAAATATGAGTTAATCAACTGTTTATGTTATTTTAGTAAGGCTTCTGGTCAAGAGGCTATTAGTAGTTAAGTTTTTGGAGAATCAAAAGTTATACGTGGATTTTCAACTGCACAAGGGTCAGAGCCCCTAACCCCTATGTTGTTCAATGGTCAACTGTTATTTTATTAATAATTTAGATTAGTGGGGTGCCTGGGTGGCTCATTTTGTTGAATGTCTGCTTTTGGCCCAGGTCATGAACTCAGGGTCCTGGGATTGAGCTCTGGGTGGGGCTCCCTGCTCAGCAGCGAGTCTGCTTCTCCCTCTACCCTGACGTCCCTTGTTGCTCTCTCTTTCAAAGAAATAAACAAAATCTTTTAAAAAATACAATTTAGTGACCCAGTAGTTGTGAAAATATTTTATTTACTCTCTATATCCCATCACGTTTGTAATCTTTGTTTCTGAATTGCTAGAGCCTTCCTTCCTTATTCCCAGCCTCCCTCTTAACATTGTTGCAATTATAGGGAAAAAAAATAACAAAGGAGAAAGAAAGTGTAGAAGAGGGAAGAGGGGAAATAGAGGAGGAGGCCAATGAGAAGACATTATCGAAATCAGCACTGCCCAGGTGAAAGAGAAGTCAGGCCAGGAAAGCAAGCCATCTTGCATAATTTTAAATTTTTAAAGCAAGCCATTTTGCGTAATTTTAAATTAAATTCTTGCCCAATTTTAAATTGGGTAAATTTTAAATTTGACACATTAAGAAGAAAAAAGAAACATAAAATTAATTTTTGTAGTATATTTTATGTAACTCAGTTTATAAAAAATGGTTATTTCAACATGTAATCAATTTAAAATTATGTTTTAAACATTCTGCTTTTTTTTTTTTTTTTTTTGGTACTAAGTCTTTGAAATCCAACTGGTATTTCACATGTAGAGCACAGAACTAGCCAAGGTTAAAAAGTGCTCAATAGCCATATGTGCTAATAACTAGGACTCGGATAATGAAAATCTAGAGGGTTCACAAGTCTCAGGACTATGTCATGCTTTAAAATTTCTTTGATGTCCTGCTCCTTGACAGAGATTGGCCAAGATATATTTTGAAATACTCTCTGATTGTCTCAATTTTAGCTTTCACTTTTTATTAGGAATCGAAACTGAAATCCACTGAAGTTCATTTTTGCCTAAAAGTAATCTCAGGGCTCCTGGGTGGCTCAGTTGGTTAAGCGTTAGAGTACGGTCATTTGGCTAAGGAATATTAATATTTGCTCAATAACTATTTCTTGAAAATTTGCTTCTCACCATTTTGTGTGTTATGAAATACTCTATAATGTATGAGAATGGAGATTTAGGTGTGGAAGAGGCAGACGGTGGCAAATTCCCTAACAGGTTAAAATACAGTTCAGCGTTAACATGGTATTTTATTTTGTATTAAATCAGAAGATTAAATTCCATATGTAATTCCACTCACAAAATATGACTCATAATGAAGTGAGTAGTCAAACCAGTTTTTTTTTTTTTAAGATTTTATTTATTCATTTGACACAGAGAGATTACAAGTAGGCAGAGAGGCAGGCAGAGACAGAGGAGAGAGGAGGAAGCAGGCTCCCTGCTGAGCAGGGAGCCCGATGTGGGCCTCGATCCCAGGACCCTGGGCTCATGACCTGATCCGAAGGCAGCGGCTTTAACCCACTGAGCCACCCAGGCGCCCCGTCAAACCAGTTTTTGATGGCTATATAGAGAATGACACATTATTTGAAAAGAACACCACAAATTTATAGAATACTAAACAATTTGTATAGTCTTCAAGAATGAAGCGATTTAGTATGCTTGGTTAAAACTTATGAGTCACCAAGAATTTGATGGGAAATAAGAACATCGAATGTTGATCCATTATCTCTCATTATTTGACTGTTTCAGAACTAAGCCTAGATCATGATTCCCTTTACAGGTCTTCCAAGGTGTGTCCTTGTGTGAAAGGGATATGACTGTGTGATTGTGTGGAATGGCAGGGGAGTGAATTAATTGCTTATAAAAAGCTGTAGGAAATGGCCTTAGGTATCTAGTTACCATGTAGTATCAAATGAGAGGAGTAGCTCTCATTCTTTTTTGCCCACTTTTTTGATACCATGTCTCTTTGTCCCTAAAAGGTGCATGTATGACATTATTAAATTTAAACAAATTTTACTACGAGATAGATTTCTCGTTTTTGGTACCCATACAGGGAATTGGAAATACTCAGATCACATTAATTCCAGATTTTGGGTTCTAAGGTTTTAACTGAATGTGCTGTCGTTTTGATTCAGATGTGTAACTGCAAAACTAATGTGTCTCAAAATATTAATGAACGAGTTATACTTTTTTCCTTCATGTCAAAAATGTTATTGTGAATTAGATATGTTTACTTATCTAGTGAGCATTATATTGGTATGTCTCTCCGATCCTAAATTAAGGAATTAATCCTTAGTTGTTTTTGATCATTCTCTGGTGAAGGAGAACGAGGTTAATATATCTATATTGAAATCCCATAATCTCAGATTAAGCTCACAATATACCTAGGAGAGAAGGTATGTTTGGATTTGTTACAAGTGAAAATAAATGGTTTGGTCTTATAATTTCCTTTAATATAAGGAGTAGGAAGTTTGGTATAGAATAGTATTCATTCTAAAAATCTAAATTTTTAATTTTGTACTTTATTAGATGATTTTCTCCAAATAACTAAATTGATGCATATATTCTAAAAAATGTGTATATATTTTAAAAAATGAAATGAAAATGGAAAATGCTTAAAAAGTCTTAAAAGGAAGCATTGTTCTTATAGTGTTGATTTTGAAATTTTAATCACATGCTAGTGAGAAGATTCAAAATTATATCTTCCTTTTTATTCATATTATTTGGTATAAATCCTTTCAGTTTTTGTTTAAATATGTAATGATACTATTTTTAGTAAACATTTTTAATCATATAATACTTATATAATTTATGTAGTCTATACATAATCACATAAATGTTTAAATATATACTATATATGTGGTAAAAAAATTGCACTTACCAATATATATACTTTAAACACACCGTCATTAACTGTCATTTGCAACAAAAATTTAATGGCAATGTAGAATTTCACAACATAAAATTTTTGCTAAATTTTGAATGTTTTAGTTGATTCTCTGCATTTTCTTTTGATTTTTATTTTAAATAATGTTTATTCCTATACTTACCTCCTTTTGTGTTTTAGTCCGGTGCTGTAGCATTATATGCACTTTTAATCTATATGAGTTCATACATTTTTTATTATGTTTTTAGTGGAAACACAAGTTTAGCACTTTGTTGTTCAGGAAATTTATCTTCTTGTCCAACATTAGTAGAAAAACTGTGTTGGACTTATTTACAGATGATATTTAAAAAAAAAACATATCACAAGGAAGTAGTATATAACCTATTGCAGGTATTTTCAGGAGCACTTTTTACATACCTTTCATGATTACTTCAGAACCTAACCACTAAGAAATAGGCTATGTAATTGTATTTCGTAGAATATTTTTCCTGCATAGGCAGTGGCATTTTGAACACTTTATTTAAAAAAACTACCAGAGCTTTTAAAATTTAAAACATTATAGTGATTTATTAATATTTCCACCACATATATGTGTATTAACATTGGAGTACTCTGGTTGCTTACTAGCACAAATAATAACACATTTTAGTAATATGTCACTCAAATGTGTAAGTTACGTGAAACATAACACGAAAACAATTACATGGGAAAGGAATAAAGACATCAGTACTTTTTGCAGTTGTCAATTATTTCCAACAACACAACAAAAGAATGTTAGTTCTTTTGAAAAAGAAACAAATGCAAATGAGAAAGATGCTTATGGCATTTACCATTTATCACTCAGGAGAACTGGGCTTTTTACCTGCATCAAAAGAGTGCCTGGTGCTGTGAGGGGGACCTGGGTGTCTCAGTTGGTTAAGGGTTCCATCCTTGATTTCTGCTCAGGTCATGATCTGAGGGTCATGAGATCAAACCTTTCGTCCATTGAGCTCCATGTGGAGTCCACTTGGGATTCTCTCTCTCTCCCTTTCCCCCTCCCCACCCATGCTCCCTCTAAGAATAAAATAAAACAGAAATCTTAAAAAAAGAAAAAAAAAGAAAAGAGTGCCTTGTGCTGCGAAGAGAAACTACATACATAGCTGCCCTGAGTCCTCCAAAGTTGCCAGGATGACTAGAGTTTGCAGAAAAGAACTAGAACTATTTGATTCCTAGTTCTGTTTTTTGTTTTTTTTTTCATTTTTGTTTTTTGTCTGTTGTGTGACTCACAGTAGAATTCTGAAAAGTACAGGAAGAAAATAATAATCTTCTCAGGAGATTATTCTGAACTAATTTTAGTGAAAGTTTTCAAATGCTTTTCTTTCATTTACTCTTGGGTTAATTAGGGTTTTCTCCCATCACGTTGTTGATGGCAATAGTAAAAAATGGTAGTACTCAAAATAGAGTCTGTGGCCTATTGATTGCTAGTTGGAAACAAGACCCTACAATTTTACAGAAAAATTTTATGTCTTATTGTTTTTTTGTCTTTTTTTTCCCTTATTTTTCCTAGTAATATATTTTTAAAAGATTTATTTACTTCTGAAGGGAGTGGGAGGGAGAATGCATGTGAGTGTGCATGAGTCGGGGAGGGGCAGAGGGACAAAGGGGCAGAGAGGGAGGGAGAGGGAAAAGGAGGAAATCCCAAGAAGACTGTGCTGACCCTATATATAGCCTCACTCTGGGCTTCATCTCATGACATGAGATCATGTCCTACCAAGAGTAGGACACTTAACCAGTTGAGCCACCCAGGAGCCCCTTTGGTTATATATATGTGTATATATATGTACATATATGTATATATGTGTGTATATA
The DNA here is from genome assembly GCA_002007465.1 of Ailurus styani. Classification (NCBI taxonomy): domain Eukaryota; kingdom Metazoa; phylum Chordata; class Mammalia; order Carnivora; family Ailuridae; genus Ailurus; species Ailurus styani. The sequence goes on from LNAC01000095.1 coordinate 119,841, forward strand.
TATGTACATATATGTATATATGTGTATATATATTTTAAGATATATATATTTTTTAAAGATTTTATTTATTTAGTTGACAGAGAGAGAGAGATCACAAGTAGGCAGAGAGGCAGGCAGAGAGAGAGGAAGAAGCAGGCTCCCCACTGAGCAGAGAGCCCGATGCGGGGCTCAATCCCAGGGCCCTGAGATCATGACCTGAGCAGAAGGCAGAGGCTTTAACCCACTGAGCCACCCAGGCCCCCCTGGTAATATATTTTTATTGCATTTTATAAAATATCGGTTTGTGACTGGTTAGAAATTTTTAAAAAATTGTCATTCACCACAAATTGCTTGAGGAGTATTGGTATAAAACATAGTACATTGCACTTACACATATTTTGTCCTTTCCAGATTATGTTCATCTTGAAAATGAAGATGGTATAATTCAGTCATTCACTATCTCATATTTATTAATTTGCCTAAAAACACTTATCAATTGACACAGTGTTAGTTACTCAAGACACAGAATATATAAAACATTGTCCCATTAGTAATGGGCTCACCATCTCCAGGGAAACTTAATTTTATGAGAGTAGGTGCCCTAGTGTTTATAGAGTCAATGAACACTCCAAGAATTAATTGTGTTATTTAAGTAAATACATATAAAAATATATTCATACATATACAGTGTATGTATATATATTATAACACTTATAATATTTTTATTTTTTAAACCTCTGGCATTATCTGCAAATTGCCAAATTTCAAAAGAAATTATCACAGGCAGGTCACATTTAGCTATTCTTATAATGTAATCTGATTAAAAACAGAAAAATATCAAATAGAGACTGATACTGATACTCAGAGCAGTTCACCTAAGAGATCTGAGCAAATATCAGAAGCACTATTGATAGAATTTTACAACTCAAAAAAAAAAAGTAAGGAAAGAGGAGCATGAAAAGACTTTTTTCAGATGAAAATATCTGGGAAATATTGATAAATTAAGATCTATAAATAATATTCTGTGATTGTCTTAAAAATGTAATAATTTTTTTAATTTTTTCTCTTTTGCAAAGATTTACATATTTCGCCCCCATCGACTTATGTTGAATGCATACAAACTTGCATTGTAGCTGTGCATGTCATTACTGCCTATAGTATATTTACATGTACCTGATTAACATCAGTTTCACCTATCAAATTACTTTTCTTCATTTTTTCCTATTTTTTGTTTGCTTTTGCAGAAATGTTACCTCACAATACTATGTCCCCCAAAGTACCACTGTGACATTTTGCTTTTTTAAAAATATTTGGTGAATTCTTAAATGTATCTTTTTTGTGCATGCCATATGTTCAACTCCTGTCTCAGATTTCTTCATAAAGCTTATGTGGTTATTTCTGTTACCATTTCCAAAAATAATTTACTCTGAAGACATAATTTTAGTAAGCAAAAGCAGTGTTCAGTATTCCTAGGTTTAAGTAATATATAGCAGTTTTTTATATGGTATAAGCATACAAAATATGCCAGGTTTTTCAGGCCCATTATTTTTATTCCTATTTTATAGATGTTGGACTGGAAAATCAGAGGGATTAAGTTACTGGCCCAGGGTGGCAGGCTACTAGGTAGCAAAGCTAAAATTCAGGTCAGTCTGATGCAAGTCTATAATTCTGACTCACTAAGTTACTCTCATTTCATAATACATGCTATGTTAAGTAGGATTTGATTACTTACACATATGATCCTTTGTTTTAGTCTCTTTGGGCTGCTATACCAGAATACCATAGACTGGGTGATTTATAGGCAATAGAAATTTATTTCCCACATTTCTGAAAGCTGGGAAGTCCAAGATCAAGACAGAAGCGGATTCACTGTCCAAGGAGGCCATCTTTTTGGTTCGTAGAGGACTGTCTTCATGAGGCATCATCATGTGGCAGAAGACATGAGAGAACTCTCTAGGGTTCCATCCATAATGGCACTAGTCCCATTCATGAGGGCTCCACTCTAGTGATCTAATCACATCCTAGAGGCTCTACATCCTAGTACCATCACATCGGGGGTTAGGATTTCAACATAGGCATTTCAGGGGCACACAAAACATTCAGTCCTTAATATCTTTTTATGTGGTGTTCGTTGTTTTTTCTAACAAAATGTGTGTTGACACTTCAGGAGTCTGTGAAGCCATTGAGCTCAGATAATGTTCTCAGTATACAATTACTGAACATTTGCTCCCTTAGCTCAAGACAGGTAAAGTGACAGCACTACAAGTTATAAAGACCCAACCCGCCTACCCCCCACCCCACACACATCCTTCGTTCTGTTATCTCAGGGTAAAATCAACAATCAGGATGACGAGAGCCCTATGGTTGGAAATCAACTTCAAGAAGCTTCTTTGTTTGTTTGTTTTCTGTTTAGGAATTAAACATTGATTAAGTTTGAATTGGAGAGGATTCCAAAAATATTATAACCTGAAAGTATTGTACAATCCCCCTTCTACACATATGTAAGGTATTAAAAGGAAAAGTCGTTGACACTCTTGTCAGGAGGTTTTTTTCTTTTCAACATTCCTTGACTTCCAACTGAAGACTGTTACTTGAAGGAACAAGTAACCTAAATTCAAGACATCTTTGGCGGGGGTGGGGTGGGGGGGCGGTGGTGCTAGGAATAGCAGTGCTTTTCTAAAACACTAAGTTGGTGATAAAAAGAACAAAGGGGAATCCATGATTTCAAGGAATTTATCTCTATGAATCTGCATTTAAAAATGTGGTCTGAGAAGGAGAAAGAAGTAGCAAATTGCAATTTGTAAAATAAACAAATAATGATGAATATTGTATTAGTTTACTAGGGCTGTTATAACAAAATACTGGAGACTGCTGGCTTAACTGACATGTATTGTCTTACAATTCCACAGGCTAGAAGTCTAAGATCAAGGTGTTGGCAGGTATGTTTTAAGGCCTCTCTCCTTAGCCTTGCTCAGTGCTCTCATGGTCTTTCTTACAGATGCTCACATCCTTGGTGTCTCAATCTCTTTTTATAAGAAAACCAGTCATACTGGACTAGCGTTAACCCATATGATGTCATTTTATCTCAGTTGCCTCTCTAAAGGCCCTGTCTTCAAATACAGTCAGAATCCGAGGTCCTGAGGGTTAGGACTTTAACCTACACGTTTTGGTGGGACACGATTCAGTCCTTAACTGGTGTCAACTATTTCAAGCACTATAATAAATGCTAGAGGAATGGATTACAATTCTGGCTTTCAAGGAGTTTACAGTCCTTGGTAGGATAAGGGCAACCATCCTTGGCGTGACTCTGTGTGGTCTGGAGGTAACTCCAGCCTTTCTCATGCTAACTAAAATCTGGTGATCTCGTTTAAGTAGCTGGGAAAGTGTCCTTAGTCACTCAGAAGCATCTCATTTTAAGAGGGCAGTTTTCTTATTAGAAAGTGTAAATATTTCATTAAGGTTACACATATGAGGCATTGGAAAAACAGTTCAGTGGGAGCATATGATTAAGAGTTGAATTAATGGTATACATATTTAACTTAGAAGACTATGAATTCAGTTCTCCAAGGCAGGGGGTGGGGGGGTTAATTTGTCAGTAGAATAACTGATGCTTTGGGGAGAGGTCAGGATTAAGAACAAGTTTATAATTATCTCAGTAGAGGTGATATGTATAGTTGAGGTGAAAATGGATGAATCTGAGAATAAGAAACTGTAGGTGGGAAAGTGCTTCTCTTTTATCATTTATGCTCAGTGTTGGTGAGTCAAAGCAAAGCAAACCAGTGAGGAAGTTGGAAAGACTGAATAGGTCTGTGGAAGCTGAGAGAGAAATCATCAAGAAAAAGAGGTCTGTCAAAGTAGAGTCTATTAGAGTTCACAGTTTGTTGTTGTTTTTTTTTAAAGATTTTATTTATTTATTTGACACAGAGATAGAGATCACAAGTAGGCAGAGAGGCAGGCAGAGAGAGAGGAGGAAGCAGGCTCCCCACTGAGCAGAGAGCCTGATGCAGGCCTCGATCCCAGGACCCCGGGATCACGACCTGAGCCGAAGGCAGAGGCTTTAACCCACTGAGCCACCCAGGCACCCACACAGTTTGTTGTTTAAAGAATTTATAAATAAATTTAATTTGTTAGAGTGTTATTGGGTGGGAAGATTTTTAGCCTCAAAACCTATTAGCAACTGTCAGGTATAGGTCTAATCCACCATTTTTTGGTCTACAATTTCAGTTTTCTTTATGTGCAGTGTACAAGTATCCTATGATAGTCTTTAAGTAATACTGAAGACTGATTGGCTACATGAAGTTCTTTTCTGTAGAGTAGTAAATTGTGAAATCAGGACTCAAAGTATTTGCATTAGAAAGTCATCATTACCACAGGAACCAAAACCTTTTAAAGCTTGAATTTTTTTTCATTGTCTTTACAAAATAATTAGTTTTTTAAAAAAGATCAGTATTTTCTACCTTTATATCTAACTAAATCAGATACACTAATAAATTAGAAAAATTATCATGAATTATCTTTTTCCCTTCGAAATATGATTAGTACATTAACCTTTTTAGACTTACTGTCAGTGCAGGAAAAGCTTAACTCTATCTGATTAAGTGTTTTAGCTAGTCGGTGATGAGCTCTTCTGTTGTTGATGTGATGGCTCTTAATCCCTTCAGGAGGAGCATCAGCTTTCCAGAAGGAGGGTTCTCAGCCCCTGATCAGAGAACCAGAGGGTTCCAGACCAGAGAACCTGGAAAGGCCCTTGGATGGGCAGACTGGAGACCTGTGTGTAATTCCTGCCCTGGCTTTTGAGTTCACATCATGCTTTGCATGCCTGAGCTTTCTTTCCACATCTGTAGAAAGTGGTGCTAAATTTCTTTGTTCTATCAGATTATTGGCATGATTGATAGGGAACAAAAAAGCACTTTGTGTTATTCATCTATATGGTTTCTTTTTTAAAAAGTTTTATTTATTCATTTTAGAAAGAGAGAGCGAGCACGAGCAGGGGAAGCAGCAAAGGGACAGGGAGAGAGAGAGAATCTCCAGCAGATTCTCCACTGAGTGTGGAGTCTGAATCAGAGCTCGATCTCAGGACCCTGAGATGGTGACCTGAGCTGAAATATATATATATATATATAAAAGAAATGAAAAAAAAGAAGAGTCAGACACTTAACTGACTGAGTCACCCAGGTGCCCCTCAGGTATATGATTTCTTAATTAAATGTCAAATTTCACAAAAATAAGGAGTTACCGAAATGGTAAATACAAGACCTAAATTAGGCTTATCAGCTGTCAGTGTGACAGTTGTCACAAAAATAAGGAGTTTTTTTACTTAAAAATTTATTTAATTATTTATTTTACTGGGTGGGGGGGCAGAGGTAAAGGGGTAGAGGGAAAGGAAGACAGAAACCCAAGCAGACTCCACGCTGAGCGCTGAGCGTGGAGCGAGCGCATCAGGAACTTTGATCTCATAACCCTGAGATCACGATCTGAGGTGAAACCAAGAGTCAGTTGCTTAACTGACTGAGCCACCCAAGTGCTTGCAAAATAAGGAAGTTTTAAAGCAGGGATCACAAGGGAGGCTGAAATTTCCTCTTTGTGAAACAAGAGTGCTCTCTAACTTGACTACCTGGGAGTAGCATCCCTGTCTAAAGTGAACCCTGTTGTATCGAGCATCCCAGGGTAAAAAGTACGTAAGAAGGAAGGAAGCCATTTAGCTAGAAGATTCTGCTGGGTACACAAAGCTGCCATGCCTGTGGGTGGGATGCAGGGCTATGCTTTGATTTTGAATCGGAGAAGTTTATGTACTTACACACATGAATACATAAATAATAATACCAATAAATAAAAACATTAAAAAGCATTTAACTAACAAATTTTGCAAAAATACTCCCTCCCCTCAGAAAAGCTATCCATGTAAGATATTGCAAAAAGACTGTTTTGTCCAGACGGTATTGTCTTTCTGATACTCCCTGATGTCCATCTGGTTTGCATGCATTTTTCAAAACAACACTACTGCTGACTGAACAGAATGTTAAGTGCTGGCTTTTTGGGAGTTTCCTTTCACTGGCCACTTTTTGGCCCCAGTTATAACCACTATGAAAGCTTTCTGATTTAAGTCTGGTGTATTATAAAAACCATAGCTTTTGAATCCGATCCGGACTCAAATACTGGTTTTGCATTCACCTCTAAAGTTTCGTTTTGTCATTTGGAGAGTGGGGATGGTAACATCTACTCTAATGGCAGATATGAGGATCACCTTTAATAAATGGAACCACCACCTGACGATGTTTTTAATAAATGATGACTTTTTTTAAACTCAGTGGCTCTTATATACAGTTTGGAAGTATCTGGGTGTTAAAAAAAAAACCTTCAGTGATCTGATTGCAGCCTTGAGACTCAGGTTCGCTTGGGAATCAGCATAATAGACGTTCCCCAGTTTGTTTTAAGGTGCCTTTGGGATGGGAAGTAGTGCTATATCAAGTAACTCAAAAACATTACAAAGTAAATTTAGCATTCTGGTATAGTGTCCNCCTTCAGTGATCTGATTGCAGCCTTGAGACTCAGGTTCGCTTGGAATCAGCATAATAGACGTTCCCCAGTTTGTTTTAAGGTGCCATTGGGATGGGAAGCAGTGCTATATCAAGTAACTCAAAAACATTACAAAGTAAATTTAGCATTCTGGTATAGTGTCCCTTCACCTTTCCATTCCCAGCTCTGTGAGTGTGCACAAGTGGTATGTGCGTGCATGTGCATACACACACGTAGGCTCCAATACAATGACTCTGTTTGAATAAGTAGCTATCGATTATTGTATTTCTCATTTCTTTTTTATTTTTTAAGATTTTATTCATTCATTTGACAGAGAGAAAGAGATCACAAGTAGGCAGAGAGGCAGGCAGAGAGAAAGGAGGAAGCAGGCTCCCCGCTGAGCAGGGAGCCCCATACGGGACTCGATCCCAGGACCCTGAGATCATGACCTGAGCCAAAGGCAGAGGCTTAACCCACTGAGCCACCCAGGCGCCCGTATTTCTCTTTTCATTTGCGTCTGATGAACGGCTTTTGTAGTGTGATGATGAATTAATACAGGTACTTTTCTCATGGCCAAACCTATACAAAGGCAATTATTAAAGAGGAGTATGACAACATTGTTGGGATAAGTGTGTATCTATGAAGCAGATAACTTTGGGTTGATAATACACACATCAGGATAGAAATTCTATTAAGTTTTAAAAATGAATTCCACTTCTTTATATGCTGTCTAGTTTTATAGCATCAGAATTTTATAAACTTGGTCATAAATAAATGTATATGTGTATCTTAATTATTTTTCAAATTTTTATAATTGCTTTTCCAGAGTCATTATACTGACAACTGATAAGCCTAATTTAGGTCTTGTACTTACTATTTTGGTAACTTGGGGTGCCTGGGTGGCTCAGGCATTAAGCGTCTGCCTTTGGCTCAGGTCATGATCCCAGGGTCTTGGGATTGAGCCCCGCATCAGGCTCCTTGCTTAGCAGAGAGCCTGCTTCTCCCTCTCCCACTCCCCCTGCTTGTGTTCCCTCTCTCCCTGTGTCTCTCTCTGTCAAATAAATAAATAAAATCTTAAAAAAACAAAACATTTTGGTAACTGGCATTCAATACAGTATATAGATTTTGCAAAATGGATTTTTTTTTTTAGTATCTTGCTTGTACCACTATAGGCCTCTATAGTGCTAGTGCTAGCATGAGCTGCTTCTCTTTCTCAATTAGTGGGTCATTCATAAAAACAATATCTCATTAGCCTGCAGAAAACACAAGAAGGATGCTGTGATGTAAACAAAATATATGCAAGCACTTATTAAAGAGTCCTAGTAGAAATGAAGCATAGATCACCTGCTGTTCTAGGTCATTCCCTCTACCAGTTCAGAAAATGGAGAAGTATTCATAATATACTCTGTTTTGTTTTGTCCATTGGTAGAATCCAAGTTGTAAAGTAATGGGCCACTGAAACTTTATTTTATAAATTGCTGAACATTTTTATTATGTTTTATTTTCAGTCTTAATTCTTGAAAACATTCATCTGTACTAGAAGCTTATTTGAGAGACACATGTACATGGATTATTCATTTCACTCTTTTCATAAGTTGCATCATCATCAGCATTATCATAACCAATTTTATGTACCTGTGGTGTGCTAGGCATTGATACATGAACGAATAGCCTAATCCCCATGTTGCTTATATAATTCTAGAGAGTAGTAATGCAGTTGTATAATAGTGTTTAAATGTCAGTTTCTTCCTTAGTGTGTTTTATCATTTCATGATTACCAATAAAAATCAACACCCATTCTTTTTTTTAATTTTTTAAAAGATTTTATTTATTAACTTGACAGAGAGAGACACAGGGAGAGAGGGAACACAAGCAAGGGGAGTGGGAGAGGGAGAAGCAGGATTTTCCACTGAGCAGGGATGTCAGTTTCTTCCTTAGTGTATTTTATCATTTCATGATTACCAATAAAAATCAACACCCATTCTTTTTTTAAATTTTTTTAAAGATTTTATTTATTAACTTGACAGAGAGAGACACAGGGAGAGAGGGAACACAAGCAAGGGGAGTGGGAGAGGGAGAAGCAGGATTTTCCACTGAGCAGGGAGCCTGATGTGGGGCTTGATCCCAGGACCCTGGGATCATGACCTGAGCCGAAGGCAGACGCCTAACTGACTGAGCCACCCAGGCTCCCCTCAACACCAATTCTTGACTACTAACAGTGTACCAGATATTATGTAGTTATTGTTTCTAGTATTTATACATCCCTGAAAGGTAGATGTCTTATTATCCCCATTTTATAGATGACGGAAGTGAAAACTTAGGTCACTTGCTGGTATCACTTAGCAAATAGCAGAGCAGAGATTTGAAAATACATCTGTCTGACTCTATGTCTGACCTTTTTCTTTCAAGCAATAGTATTTTACCATCACAGTCTCCACTTCAGGATTGCTGTTACCCGAAGATCATTAGAATTAGAGTTCCCGGAGCCCCTTAGTTAATTCTCTAACAACTCATCTTGATTTGAAATGCGCAGCTACTAGCTTTCCAGTCACAGTTTGGACTGGGGCCCAAAATGGTCTATTGAGTGTTTGGTTGTATAAATGACTGCAGCAACTTGCCATCTTCTCCATCAAGCGACTGAATAGTAACGTAATTAGATCCAGCACTTAGATTTTGCTTCCTCCCATGATGTTTTTATCATTGGGTGATTAAATTACAATGTCAATGATTAGCATGCATAGTTTCCCCACTCTAAGCAATAAGAAACTCTGTGTTCCATGTTTGAAGTTGGCTGCTGGGTTAATCCACTAACTGCCTGTACCTTGATCCAAAATTATATACTGATGAATGGTGATGAATTCCATGAAATTCAGGGAACGGCCTTGTTGGCTGACACTAAGACGTGTTATGATTTGACATGGCTGTATATAAATATTCTCACTCAAGCAGAACCCTACGAAAAGGAGAGAGAATGCATAGAGCTGGAGAACCATCCCTAGGGAAAAATCTGTGAGGGCAGTGTAATAATAATAATGATAGTTATAATAATAATAATAACAACAACATTATCAAAAACTTCTTTAGCATCTGTGTATAGCCAAGCAATATTCTAAGCACATTGCATGCATTCACACCTTTAGCAGTGAGGAAATTGGGGAAATTCCCCTATAGGAAGATAAACCCAGGTCACAGAGTGGCAAAGCCAGGATTGCATTCTAGGCAGTTTTATTCCAGATTCTGTGGTTGGTTGGTTTGTTTTTTTTTCCTTAGCAGTTTTATTGAGTTATCGTTGACATGAAAATTATGTATGTTGGGGCGCCTGGGTGGCTCAGTTGGTTAAGCGACTGCCTTAGGCTCCCGGAGTTCCAGGATCCAGTCCCTTGTCAGGTTCCCTGCTCAGCAGAGAGCCTGCTTCTCCCTCTGCCCCTCCCCCAGCTCCTGCTCTCTCTCTCTCATTCTCTCTCTCAAATAAATAAAATCTTTTAAAAAATTATGTATATTTAAGGTATTCAACTTGATGTTTTCATATACGATACATTGTGAAATGATCAGCGCAATCAAGCTAATTAACATATCCATCACTTTAAGATTCTGTGTTCTTAACCATTGTGAATTCTGTCTTTCAGAAAGCCGCATGTGGATATAAATGTGGTTCTGAGCTTAAAATGCAGATTTAATTTACATGAGGATTTCTAGCACAGAGCTTAATAAATCTGAATATAAATTTTGAGTAAAAATAATACTTCATGTGAATTCCCATAGTATTTCTGCATAAGTAAATGGAACTTTTATTTATCTTCTGTTGTATTTTTTTACATGAAAAATGCTGTTCTAGTCTTCTGTCCTGCCATAATGTTACTATCTTTTGTTTCTTTATGTTTCATTCTTTCAAAACTATTTCCAATATGCAAGTTGATGTAATTTTCATAACATCAGGTGTTTTGAGGGGCAGGTGTTGTTTTCTAAATCTATTAACAAAGAAATTAATCATAGAGACATGTAATGCGTAGTGCAAAATCACCAGCAAGTGAATATGAGGCTTGGAATGAGAACACATATTTCTAGAGAAGCAAAGGCTATTGCATCATCCAAATTTTGATGGAATAGTTTTAGGTTTCAAGAAACAAGGTTTTAGTAGCAGTATTTGAAGTTGTAAGTACAAGTTAACATAAGTGAGGCAAAGGTAATGGGAGAACTGTACAAATAGGAATATTTCCTCCATTGAGAAACAAGACATAATATCAGTATCTCACTGAAAATATTTATGAATATTGAAAAAGGTCAGTATTCTTTCTTTAAAAAAATTGCCCTTTCATATTTCAAAATAAGCTGTTTTATGGGCAATTTTTATTATAAAGGGTTTCATAAGATTTAGGTACTTTACAGAAATGACATTGCAGTAGTAATTAAGTAATAAGATAAAGTTCTACATTTATTTCAAGTTACCAATGTAGATTTCTTTAAACCTCTAGAAATTGTGCTTATATGTGCGTCAAGAATTACCTGTGTTCTCTTTTCCTTACTCTTTGGGTTATTTTCAGAATAGGGATGTAATAAGGGTGCCTGGGTGGTGTAGTTGGTTAAGTGTCTGACTCCTGCTTTCCACTCAGCTCCTGATCTCAGGGTTGTGAGATCAAGCTCTGAGTTGGGCTCAGTGTGCAGTTTGCTTAATGACTCTCTCCCCGTCACGTGCACATTCTCTCTTCTCTCTCAAATAAATACATAAATCTTAAAAAAAAGAGATATAATTAGTATTGCTTTATTGTGTGAATATAGGTTTCTGCATGTAATAAAAAGTTATTTTATGTTTAAATTGAATATAATTTTGAAAATAGGCAGCAGAATCCATTTAAGGCTCCTCATTTTTCTTAAATTTGTTTTATTTGGAATAGATAGGCTACATTTTTCTCAAAAGGAGATTATATGTGTGTGTGTGTGTGTATTTGTGTATTTTTGTTCAAGATAAATGTTATCACTTACAATACTGACACAGAATACATATTAAAAGTCAACTTTCGGGCACCTGGGTGGCTCAGTGGGTTAAAGCCTCTGCCTTCGGCTCAGGTCATGATCTCAGGGTCCTGGGATTGAGGCCCACATCGGGCTCCCCGCTTGGTGGGGAGCCTGCTTCCTCCTTTCTCTCTGCCTGCCTCTCTGCCTACTTGTGATCTCTCTCTCTCTATCAAATGAATGAATAAAATCTTAAAAAAAAATCAACTTTCATAAATCCATATTTATCATTTTCAAAATAAATCCACGACATGAATTTTATGTTTCTCCTTAATTACATTTGATAAATATAATAATTGCATGTTTTTATTTGGATTTTGTCTTGAAAATATGTATTTGAATGTTCAAAATTAACATGCATACACTATGGACAGTTACATATGCAATAATTATCAATGTATGTACCATAAATACCCTCAATTTACCTTGTTTGTGTAAGAATGATTCCCTTACATGTAAAAGTATGCATATACCTTTCACGATATTACTGGAAGTTGAATGAAAAAAAATGTTCTGCAGAGTGTAGTAAAAATTTATTGTTAAAATTCCTTTATTTTTATTTCTAAATTATTACCACTGCTTCATTTTGCTTTGTCTTTAGATAATTTAATTTGCATGGCTGTGGTCCATCATTATTATCAATTGTCACAACATGTACCTAATATTTTAGGTCAATTATTTACAGAATATGCTAAATTAGGTCATATTACAGGTGTTACCCTTGGGTGGAAAAGATAAGGCAAAGTAATCAGACAGCATGTGAATCAACTTTAATACTGAAAATTGGTAAGTTACATATAAGTAATTTGTATCATTAATATACATAAAATAGGCAGTAGAATTTTGGGTATGTTTTTGTGGTCAGTCTTCTTCATTTCTCATAATTGGATGCATGTATATAGATTAAGATGTAATGTGTCTCTGTGTTTTATCAAATGTGTATAAACTAAATAGAGGAAATACTATATTTGCATACATCTTCATGTATTTGCCTGAATGTAATCACATATTTACTAAGAAGCCTATTTACCTGAATATTTCTAAAATATGCAATAAAACTTATTTTGCCCCTTTAGGTATGTGTTAAAATTTTCAAATATTGTGGAAGAAGTAATTTAATTAACATTATTTACCGTACTGGCTATGGTAACATATATATGTACACATATGTGGATGTATGTGTATGCACATAAATGGCAAGAATTGTTTGGGGCATTTTTATTGAATTGTATGTTAGCCCCTTTTCAGGAAAAAAAAAATGTTATGGTTAACTCAGTGTTATTCAAAGCATGGTCTGTGGGACCACATTGCTCCACAGTGTTTGTTTTGGGCCTGCCAGGAAATAGAAACTGAGAGTGAACATTTACAAGTGTGTATAGAAGCAAAGCAATAGAGTAATTTTACCTATTGAATCTGATGAATATTTTGGCCTGTCTTCTTGTATGTCATGTTTTATTTCCTTTTCCTAGTAATTATTTTTTATTTTATCAGCCCACAACAGACTATGGGGAGGAGGAGAGGAAGGAAGGAGGGAAAGACCTGTCCTTCATTAATTACAGTTTAAAAAGCACTGATTTATCTGATTCATGATATAAAAAGTTCAATGTACAACCACAATATGATACAGAGTTTAATATTATTAGTGTAATTGGAAAAATCCTACTATTTCAGTAAATGTCTTGTCCATAAAGATTTTCTGACATATAAAATGCAAAAACTGGCATTAACAGTTGAATAATAACATTTTATCGAAATGGTCATCAGCACTCAGATGGCTCCTTTCTGTTTATAAAGAGAATATTTACACCTTATTATTTATTGATTCTGAATAATGTAAATGATCTTACATTAAAAATACTCATTTAAGGGAATGAATATATTAAGTAAGACAAACTGAAATTTTAAATATTTATAGAAAAATGTCCTGGACCACATTTCTTAATTTATCTCTTTTGCAACATGCATCTTCATTTTTCTGCCTGTGGCTCTTTAACCTTTGCTGAAGTCTTCGATAGGTTTTTCCCGGCTTAAAGGTGGGCTTAAAGGTGGTGGCTTGTTTATCTTTAATCCAGGAGCCAACCAATACTTTACCCTCTACTTCTGAAGACGTTCAGTTGACTCTTGTGATTTCTGGGTCGAACTACCCACACAAACTCATCCATTCTAGAGTGCACAGAGAAGAGTTCTTTAAGGAACTCTTTAACATTTTATGAAGTGAGAATGATAGTCTGAGTGAAATGGGAAAGTAAATGAGTACTTTTGTGAGTGATGTCACACATTGACACTTGGCCATTCGTAAGGCATATCACCTCCCATCCTCCTCCTAGCAAAATGCTAGGATCCAGGTGTTATTACCTATGGTGTACAGGTGAAGGTCAGCCTTACATGTTGAGTTTGCAGGGATGTCACTTCCTGAATTTTTTCCTAGAGCCTGTACAGACATTTTGGGTATGATTTAATATAAACATTTTTGAAAAATCTAACGTTTTGCTGAGTTACAAACTAAAATTTGTAGAGTTGATGGGGGAAAGTGGACCTAGGTTTATAACAACTTCTGTCTGTGTAACAAGATCATGAAGAAAAATGGTATTCTTTTAATACAAATCTCAGCAGAGTTGAAAAGAAATGTAAAATTCTTAAAAAATAAAAGAAGCTATAGGACAAAATAAGAATTAACTTTTAAGAAATGGTGAAGATGGCGGGTGGAAGGAGGAAGAAGGAAAGGATAACACTGTGAAGTTATGGAGATGAGCAAAATGTGCAAAGATCAGGAAGCATGAAATAAGCACTTCCAAGACTGAGTAGTTGACCCAAGAGGGTGAAAGAGGCATAATACATTACTGATTGTGGCTGCTTGCATCTGTAATGGACTGTGTGATCACTTCCTGCTGCTTGGTGGCACAGACCTTTAACTTCCTGGGAAATATTACGTATAAAGCATTGCTGCCCAGTAGAAATTTCTGCAATGGGAGAAGTCTTTCTTTTTTGTCTGCACTGTTTAGTATGGCGGCCACAGGCAGCCAATGAGCACTTAAAATGTGAATACTGTGACTGAGAAACTGAATTTTTAAATTTTAGTAATTTAAATTATTTACTTTAAAATAGCCACATGTGGTTGGTGGCTACCAAATTGGATATTGCAGATATAATCCAATTGATGTCCATATTATACTAATATCAGTCTTCTGTTCACTCTTCCATTTGAGCTAATTCACTTTCCAGATAGAGATGGTGCAGCAGATATGACTGGTCTCATAACCAGCATGCTATTTTCTGTCTTGAAATAAAATTGGAACTAGCTTACATATGTATGCTGCCAGTAGATTAACGTCTGCAATAATAACACAAAAGGTTGTAGTGGGTTAGAGGCCTTTTTAAATAGAAGCCTGCTCATCACTGAACACAGCTTAGCGTCTGAGCTTGTGCAAACTTTCTGTTTCATTAATATGTAAATCTTACCTTTCATAGGTAAGCTCTTTCAGAACTGTGATCCACTTATTGTGTTCTTGTTTCCCTGTGAATACTCGTTCTGGACATGCACATTTTACATTTTAATTCCCTGTGTGAGTTTAGTTTTTAGTACTATGCCATTGAAGGTCCATATTTTCTTTTAGAAAAAAGACTATTATAATTTCTAAAATAAAACACTGTTTAGAAAATTCATATTAAAAATCAATTTCAGAAACATCTTGAAGTATTTTAAATGCAATTAATATTAAATTTATTTGAAATAAATTATTCTTCAAGTTGTTTGTTCACAATATTATTTTAAAGTAAAAAAGGATATCTATGCAATATTAAAGAACTGGAGTATATTTAAACTTCAGAGCTAGATCAGTGAGAACACTAAGAAATAATTTTGAATGAGATTTGAGAACATAAGCTTTTTAAAACCATTTGTATAGCTCCATTGCATATATTTTTTCAGGCTTGTACAACTTGGTCCATATGTGACAGACATTTTCAGATCCACTGGAAAAGCAGAATGCTCGGAAAGATTTTATAATGGACCATCTTTGGAAATAGTTTATCTCACTACCTGAAATTTCATCAACATGCCTGTCTTTAATTCGCCCTGCATAATCAGGCTGTAAAATGATGGCTGAGGATAAAGCTAGTGGAATGTTCTAGAAACTAGTCACTGATGCAGTAGTTTAAGCATTGTATTAACATGTTTTCTGGGAAAGAATTAGACTTTTTTGAAGAGTGATTCTAGAACAGTTGATTTCACTATTTATGAAAAGTATGGGCAAGCTGCAGCCATTTCTTTTAAGTGGATACACTAGTCATAGATGATTTAATTGAGCCACTTTCCAAGTTGATAGATCTCTTGTTGATAGATGATTGTACTTAATTCTTTGTGGAGAGTGAGTGGGACATGTAACCCTTTATAACTGGTTAATCAGGGCTAGTTAGGCTATTTTAGTAGGAATACTGCTCAAGTATTTCCTTGCAGAATGATAGCCTTCTACATATTATCAAATTTAATATGCCTTTGAATGTAACCTGCATCATCATTTTATGTACTGATCATGTGGAAAATGCTGTCAATTAAATGATGATATGTCCTCACTTGTAAAATATGGCTCTCTTTCAGAGATGTTAAAAAGTGCCTAAAATCTATGCTGAAATGCTATGAAATAGGATAATAATTTTATCACAAACAAAGAATCCTCTGGTAGAAATGGCTTATGGAAATACTGCAAACTGATATCAGAGAAGACCTTCATGTCATACAGGTAGAACTACAGGGACATTCATTCCGTCTGGAAAATATTCCTGTGTCCGATCTGATTCCAATTCCCCTACTCCTGGCTCCCACAGCACCAATGCACAGCTCCGTGGAAGCTTAACCTAACAATTAGTTTACGGCTTTTCTGTACCTACCACATAATGTCTGAGCCTCAAGGCATTTGATATGACTTTATTCAGATTTCTAGCGTTCTGCCTGGTGAATGGTTGGTGTTAAATGAGTCTTCAATGAGTAAATGGACGAACAATAAAAAACAAATGGGTACTGATGTAGTAGCTACAATACCAAATAAAATTCTTCTTTTTCAATTTTTCTAACAGACTAACAGTATGACTTTCCTACATTTGAATTATAGTTCAGTGACATTTTCAAGTTATCCAGGAAGCTGGGCTATTTAGTGCATACCTTGGATGCTGTGATATCAGAGTCACTCCTAGAGTTAATTACAGTGAACATAAATAAAAACTACAACTAACCAAAGTTGAGAGTGTACTTTATAGATTTTTTTCAGTCTAATGATCCATTTGCTAATTTTGACTCCCTGTATAGTAAGCGTAACTTAAAAACGAGGAAGACATTTCTGTGTTTTTTTCTTAAAGTGGGCAAAGTAAGCATATTTTTTCAAGAGAAATGGATGAGATGCCAGGTGGAGAATATCAGAAGTGAACAGCAAGAAATAAAATGAAATTCTAATATTTGAAAATTATTACGTACTAGTAATTATAACCGGTCTAACACAGAAAGCAGAATCTGTGAGGTAAGGAAATAAAGACATGAGAAGCAAAAAATTACTTCTATCCCCATTCCCCTTAAAAAGTTCTGATAACAAAAGACATGTAGTCAGGCAAAGAGGAATCATGAGATAGGTCAAACACTCTTACTATGACTAGATGATATAAAACTAAAGAAAATAGTGTTCTTTATTTTTTGGCTATGACAACAGCAGTGATTAGATATTTTAGATGTCATGATATTTCTAATCTGGTCATCTAGATGAATGTTTGACTAGGGTATTGTGGAAAGTTTGGACACCCTTATATGCATAATTTTGATGTGGTCATCCAAATCTTTTTTTTTTTTTTTTAAAGATTTTATTTATTTCTTTCACAGAGGGAGAGAGATCACAAGGAGGCAGAGAGGCAGGCAGAGAGAGAGGGGGAAGCAGGCTCCCCGCTGAGCAGAGAGCCCGATGCGGGCCTCGATCCCAGGACCCTGAGATCATGACCTGAGCCGAAAGCAGAGGCTTTAACCCACTGAGCCACCCAGGCGCCCATGGTCATCCAAATCTTAATAACAAGGTAGCTACTTGTGATTAGGTAATATATCAATTACTCATCTCTTAAAAATGTTATGTTACTATTTTAAGAGATTAATGCTGCTACTGTTATAAACAATTATGCAATCAAAAGTTCTTGAAGATTGCAGAAAGTTTGTTTCATATTTATATATTTAATTTTTTTTGTCATCTATGTAAGTATAATATATTTTTAAATGATTTGTCTTGATATAGCATGCATAATTTTACTGTGAATCAAAAGCCAGAATTTTTTTTAGGATTTTATTTATTTACTTGAGAGAGAGAGAGAGAGAGAGAGCACAAGCAGGGGGAGGGAAAGAGGGAGAAGCAGGCTCACCACTGAGAAGGGAGCCCGATGCAGAGTCAATCCCAGGACCCTGAGATCATGATCTGAGCCGAAGGCAGATGATTAACCATCCAGGCACCTCAAAAGCCAGTATTTCTATGCTTTGTGAAGTACGGTATATTTTAGTCCTGATCTGATTTACATCTAGAAAGCAGATATTCTTGCAACACTAACTTTTTTAGAAACATTGTTTATTCCAGAAATGATTGACAGAGAGCTCATTGTTTTATGATATTTTCTTGAAGATTATGGTAAATGATACTAAAAAGAAGAAAAATATAACTCACTTCCAAATACCTCCCTGATTTTTACATAAGAGCATAATTTTTATGCACATGTAATAGCTATTTGAAATGATTTTTTTAAAAGATTTTATTTATTTATTTGACACAGAGAGAGAGAGATCACAAGTAGGTAGAGAGGCAGGCAGAGAGAGGAGGAAGCAGGCTCCCCACTGAGCAGAGAGCCTGATGTGGGGCTCGATTCCAGGACCCTGAGATCATGACCTGAGCCGAAGGCAGAGGCTTTAACCCACTGAGCCACCCAGGTGCCCCAAAATGATTTCTGTATTAGCCAATATTTCATTTCCCCCAGGTGATGAAAATAGCCACTCATTTGAGTTTCTTCTGCAGTGAGTTTCATGCAATTAAACCAAACAAGAAGAACAATTTCTGTAAACCACAGTCTGGAAAAATTAAATAGGATTTATACATTACTGATTAGGAATTTGTTATTAATATAACTAAATTTTTGTTTCCTTCATTTTGTTAAAAATGTTCTCACATGTATTCATTTGATTAATCTAAATTGTATTATCTTAGTAAATCCCACTAAACTGTAAATCATTTAAAAATATTCAAATATGTCTATATCATATGGTATTAGAATGTATCATGCTGAACTCTTTATAGAAATACCATCTTCAACACTTTCAGGTGAGGTAAAATGTATTTCTCTTGTATTTCCTCCTAATGATATGGTTGACTGTAAAAGAACAATAATCACTATTGCCTCAGAGTAAATAGGTTTTGAGATTCATTAACCACCTTAGTTTTGCTTCAGCTATTAATCTGAGAAGGCATTTATTACTTTGCATATTACAATGCAATAGAGAATATTCATTAATTAATTCCATTGGGAGATTTTGGTACTACCATAAACAACATTTAAAAAAATAAATTAATCTTATAGGGAAGTAGAAAGTAGAATATATATATGTATATATATGTGTGTGTATACACACACACACACACACACACACACACACACAAATATATATATATCTCACAAAGAAAAGCAGACCTGCAAGTAATTATTTTCACATTCATATAGGGACAAGTAGTTATAATTCAGGAATTCTTCACAGGAATGGAGGGAGGTAATAAGGAATAGAATTCGATGCTGAGGGGAATTAGCATGAAGTTAAGTGAATAAACTCTGGGGAAATTTGGGTTTAGATACTTATTGTATTGATTACTAGCAGGGAAATCTTATGCAAGTTATGTTTCTTCTCTAAACCTAGGCTTTGTCAACATGTAATGGAATAAATATAGCATCCAAAAGACGGTGTTTAAGGCGCGCCAGAGTGGCTCAGTCTCTTAAGTATCCGACTCTTGATTATTGCTCAGTTCATGATTTCAGGGTCTAGGAATTAAGCCTGACGTCAAAGGCCTCACTAAGCATGAAGTCTGCTTGAGTTTCTTTCCCTCTGCCCCCCCCTTCCTCTTTCTGGCACTCTCTCTCTCTCAAATAAATAAATGAATCTTTAAAAAACAAAACGAAATGAAAAAGTGTTTATAGGCAAGGTAATGTAATCAAGTACCTTGTATTAAACAGGGTACTGTCAGAAGTTTATAGTAATGTTAAATGAATCTCACCTGCTATTATTGGATACCAGAATGATATAAATGTGTTTTTCACAATCATATGACACAGAGGGAAATCTAAAACTAAATTAAGGAAAACATAACACTTGGTTTTATATATACTTGGGTATAAGTTAACTGGAGTGCAGCTGGAGGGTAAAATCTATGCTGTTAAGTCCATTTTCCTAGAACCTGCCAGCCTTGTTGTTGTTGTTGTTTTATAATAATAATAATAATAATAAGCAGTGCCTGGTGACTCAGTCAGCTAAGCATTTGACTCTTGATCTCAGCTCAGGTATTAATCTCAGGGTTGTGAATTCAAGCCCCATGCTGAGCTCCATGCTGGATGCGAACCTACTTTAAAAAATATATGCGTGTGTATATATACACATATATTTAAAATAATGAAGTTTGAAATATTGTGAGACTTACCACAATGTAATGGAGACATGAAGTGAGCAAATGCTGTTGGGAAAAATGATATTAAGAGACTTGCTTGACATACTGCCGCAAACCTTCAATTTGTAGAAACGGTATCTGCAAAGCCCAATACCTACTGTGAAGTGCAATAAAAATGGGCACGCCTGTGCTAGTTTTTGTATAGTTATAATTTATTTTAACTGACTGTTTTTGGATTTCGGTGTAGTATGAACATTGTAAATACTCGAGGTAAATGGACACTGTGCCTGTGATCTGGGGCAAGTAAATGACCATTACTGAATCATCTGTGTAAAGGGTACATTAATACCAGTCTGTCTGTATGTTTTTGAGGGACATTTGAGATGATCTATTTCCTGAATAGTACACTGTAAGCTACAAATGCTATGCAGAGGTAAGTAATTATTATGCTTACAATACCTAAGGAAAATAAATAAAACGATTGCAAGTTGAAGTTGAAATTTATTTGTGTAAATCAAAAAATCTGAATTATTGAACACCTACTGTGTTCAATCCTCTGTGTTACATCTATGCTGTATTAATACATTCATTAACTTTATTAATTCATCAGTGCATATTTAAGAATACTACTTTGTTAACTATGGATACAGAAACAAGTAATATATAGCCTTCACTCTGAATTAAAGTGCAGAGTGTTGAGTATTCACACTCAACACTCTGAGTGTTCAGAGTGTTCATTGGAAGTAAATGCCGTGAGTCACAGAAACCTAGATATGGGTTTACCTTACAGATCAGGAGATTCTGGGAGGTTTTCCTTAGACAGTGATGTTTCACTCAGGGTGCAAGATGTGTAGAACAGTTGTCTTTATCTCATCTCGGGAGATATGGAAAGGAGAGCACACACCATGGAAATTTGTGAATAGCATTATTTTATGGTCTCAGTGAAACCTCATAGGATATATTCCATCACTTTGACTGATAGTAATCTATCTGGCCCCTGATGTCCAAGAGACCCTTAAGGTTCATATGCTTCTGAGATGTAAGTAGCTTCTTATCTAACAGGCAGAGATGAAGGCATTGGGGGGAGGGAATGCTATAAGAAGATCAGATCTTTGGTTGTGAGCTGAGTGGGGTGTGATTGGTCTTGACACTTATATATGGTTCAGATAAATTCATGAAAAGGGAGCTTTGCAGGAACACAAGTATGCTGGGAGCAAAGGAGTCATTACTGTAGCATCCCCTGTCTGCTACATCTACCTTGGAGAATTTCTCCATTAAGAGGATGTTTTCTCTTCAAACTTGAGGTGGGAATTGGGGGAACAGGTAGGATGGAAGCACCTTCTTTCTCATTCTCTCTCTCTTTCTTTTTCTCTCTCTCCCTCTGCCCCTGCTTCCTCCTTCCTTTCCTCTCTCTCTTTAAATGTCTAGAATTTGGGCGCCTGGGTGGCTCAGTGGGTTAAGGCTCCTGCCTTCGGCTCAGGTCATGATCTCAGGGTCCTGGGATCGAGGCCCGCGTCGGGCTCTCTGCTCAGCAGGCAGCCTGCTTCCTCCTCTCTCTCTGCCTACTTGTAATCTCTCTCTGTCATATAAATAAATAAAATTTAAAAATAAATAAATAAATAAATAAATGTCTAGAATTTAAGGGTTCCTGGGTGGCTTACTCCGTTGAGCAGCGGACTCGTGATCTCAGCTCAGGTCCTGATCCTGATCTCAAGGTCAAGAGTTCAAGCCCGGCTTTGGGTTCCACCTGTGGAGCCCACTAAAAAAAAAAAAAAAAAAAAAAAAAAAAAGAGAAGTCTAGAATTTAATATGGAATGCTGCTCTTTGGCCAGTGGATTATGTCGGGAGGCTGTTGATAGGATCTGATCTGTCTGGTTCTTCTGGCTAGCTCAAGAATTGCCACCCAGAATGAGACAAAGGTCAGGTAAAGTGCTTGCATTTTTTGTACCGTTGAAGGATGACCAGGTAGTGTGGGAAAGGACAGTGGAAAGAGTTTGGAATATTCACAATTAGAAAAGCAAGAGAGAGTTAAGCAATGCTATATAGCATGAGTGACAGGTAGCAGGTGGTTTGTGGACTTCCATTTCTAACCTAGCCCTGGGACCCAGAAATATTATGAAGCGCCTCCCTTCCTCTTAAACTTTGCTGCCTCAGTTTATAGCATCACCACCCACCCAGTTGCTCAAGCTAGATAGTTAGAACTTACTCTTTTTTCCCCTCCCCAAGTTATTCTTGATTCTCCTCTTTGCCTTTTCCCTCTTTTCTAATACTGAGTGAGTCTTCTAGGTTCTCTTACAGAATGGTTCTTGAATTTTTCCATGTTTTTCCCCATCTCCATTGCCACCTGCCTAGGCCAAACAAGGTACATCATTTCTGGCTTAGATTTACTGAAATAGTCTCTTAACTGGACTTTCATGTTTACATTCTCTAATCCATTTTCTACATAACATTTAGAGCTGATCTTTCAAAAATGTAAATCAGATCATGTCACACATTGGCTTAGCCCTTCAGCAGCTTTTCATTACACTTAGAACAAAATCCAAATTCCTTCAGTGACTTACAAGGCCCTGCCTGATTTGGCTCCTGCTTATCTCTTCAACCTTGTCTTGTTCCTTCTTGCTGATTATGTTTCAGCTACAGAATCTTTCTCAGTCCCTCAAAGAAGTATTATTTCTGCCTAGACTCTTGGCCATTTCTCTGCAAGAAGATTCTGCCCTTAGCTCTTTTGCACAACTGGTTTCCTTTCATTTTCGATGTTTCAGATTTTATTGCAGCTACTTGAAGAGGACTTCTTTGGTCTGAACCTTGTGTCTTCCTTCACTCCTGTTTTTTTCTCTTACAGCACCCTCTATATGTCCTTTGTAGTACTTACTGCAGTGAGACTGCGTGTGCTCGTTTTCTGGCGTTCTCAGCTTCTTTAGAATGAATGCTCCACGAAGATAGAAACCATGTCTCCCTTTTTCTCCATTTTGTCTGTATCACCAGGCCCGTGCCTGACATATGTGCAGAGCCAGTATGCTTTGGGAAGAATGAATAACTAAGAGGAAATGAGAAATAGGGTTTTTTGTTTGTTTGTTTGTTTTTTGTCTTTTGGTGAATTTAATAAGAGGAGAGGAACTGATCACTCTAGGTAGCATACCAAAAATTTAATTTCGATACTAATGTGGAGTAACTATGACTGCTTCTTTATTTAGCTCAGATAGGTAGTGCATTCCTTCATGTAAGATCTCAATCTTTATATCTTCACAAATTTCATATCGTTATTCAGACTAGAGCTTAATCTTTTATTTAGATATTTGCTAAGTACTGGACTTATTCACACCTTCATTTATCTTTATTTTTATTTTTTTTAAAAGATTTTATTTATTTATTTCACAGAGGGAGAGAGATCACAAGGAGTCAGAAAGGCAGGCAGAGAGAGAGAGGGGGAAGCAGGCTCCCCGCTGAGCAGGGAGCCCGATGCGGGCCTCGATCCCAGGACCCTGAGATCATGACCTGAGCCGAAAGTAGAGGCTTTAACCCACTGAGCCACCCAGGCGCCCTTCATTTATCTTTATTATTTCAGTTTATTCTTATTAGTCGTTAGAAAAACAACCATTACTCAACCTATTGGTCAAAATAAAGAATATAAATAAAGGAAAGAATATAAGGAAAGGATAATTAAAAAAAAGAATATAAGGAAAGGAATGGAATCATTAAAGCACCCAATTTAAATTTTTTAACTTAGGAGCATTTATTGTTCAGAAGTCTGTTAAGAAAGTATAATTCATGCATATCTGCAGGGATTATTTTGGAAAGTAAATTACCTTGCATGTAGTAAGTTAGGTATTCTTTCATGAAGACATGATTCAGTTAGGTGTTTGTACATATTTTTGTTACATGTCTATACTAGATCTCAAGAAAAATGTATTTCTTGAAAAGGTTTCAAAAAAAATGCTTGAAAGCTGCTGTTCCAGGTACTATAATTCTAAAAACTTTGTTTATAATTCTTACTAACCCAATCTCATGCATAATTTCACTGAGGGGTAATTCAGTAGATAATTTGTTTATGAGTGTAACCAGAAAATGATAGTTCAGTCAGAGCTTACTGAACAAAAGTTATGTAATCTTCTTTTCCACAATTATAGTTTTTAAATTTTATCTCTAAATTTTTGTTTTTGGTATTTATATCTGAAATTTTTTCTGTCACTTCAGAGTCACACTCGTGATAATATTTTCCCCAATTCACTATTCCTTCTGACTCCCCTATTACTGTTAAGGAATGATGGAAAGTTGATGAGAATTAATTACGGTTACAAAAGCTGTGGGTCATTAAGCAGCATGCATCAAGTCTTAGAAATTAGTTTCATTATTGTAATAGTGATTTAGAAAACAATTTTTCCCTTTTGACTTTTAAAATTATTATTACTGTGATATGTGATATTTTGGGCTCCATTTATCAGTTATTAATCAATTAACTGCCCTGTGCCTGCTACTACAAGTTAAAAAACACCTTCCTAGCCTACCAGGAACACATATTCAAGTATAGAACACAGACTGGTAAACAGATAAGATCACACAGTGGGATAAATGCTTCAATAAGCACAATGTAGAGCGATAAGGGAGTGAGTCAAAGAGACACTCCCTTGTTCTTGAGTGTTCAGTGAAAATTTCTTTGTCCTGCAAGTGTTATTTAATCTGAGACATAAAGGATGAGTATATGTTAGCAAAAGAAAAAGAAAAATGTCATCGTGGTAGTTAATGTTCCAGTTAGAGAAAATAGCATAGTGTGGGAAAATGAAGGTGGAGGAGGGCTGTGAACTGGGGTGGCAAGAGTGAGCCACGTTAGGGAAGTCAGAGTCCATCCTGGGTGTAGAGGAAGTTTTCAAGTGTGTGAGAGAGCACGTACAGTATTACAGCATTGAAGAATCTTGATAGCTCTGCTAATCCAAGTACACTTGACCGTAAATGGTTGAGTTAGCACTAGACTCTTGAGAATTAAGACTAACACTGGACACAAAGGTACCAACTCACCACATCCTGCAGCTTTTGTGTGCAGTTAGAAATGGCAAGAAGAGCAGCATTTGGAGGGGAACCTCCAAAACTGTCCAAGAGAGGGAGCACCTGGATTTGCCTGGTGGTGGTGATGGGGAAGGGCACATCATTTGCTCTGTTGAATATAAACGACTCATCAGGGTTTCATTTCATACATGCACATGTGTGCACACACACATGCAACATGCTAGATTTATGTAAGAAGCCATACACCATTCCCATGCTGTGGGTTTCCTCCTCCTCCTCCTCCAGCGTGCCCTCTAAAAGGCCCTTAATACTAGGCCCTAGACATTTTTGCAGTGTCATCTCATGTGATTCATGCTTGCATTCACTCATGTATTTATTCATACTTGGCATGCTTACATACATACGTGCGTATGTTCAATCATTTAGCCGTTTCTCAGGCAAAATTTAAAAAGCAAGGCATCCTTCCTCATCCTTTCCTTGGTAGGCACAACATCTGAAATGTTCTCTGTCCTTGAAGAGAAAACGGTATGTGTTCAGTCATGTCAGAAGTCTATATAAATTGCTCTGGGTCTTTGTAAGGAACATAAGCTTTTCACGGAAGTAGCGCGATTTGAATAGAGTCTTGAAAAAATAAGCAAGATTTGAACACAGAACATGTGCAGTAAAGGATGAGCAAGTGGTAAATGCAGAGGAAAATGCAGGTCAAGTGTCAATACCCAAGTTCCTCTTGTATTGCTGCAGCTGGGAGAGAATCTGGAACTACTTATTCTGTAGTACCAGCATCCACTCTGAGTTCTTGAGACACACTAACTCCAAGAACAGTCCACATTACTCCCAACACCCTTTCTTCATCCCTGCCTGTCATAATTATTTGTGTAGCTGTCCATGTCTGTCACTAAATGTTAATATGACTCTGGTTAAAAATCTGATTATCTAGAGAATAAATAGGAACTTGAGAGTTGGGAAGGATAATAAATCTTTCAGAAAAAAGAGAAATGATAATTAGCCTGAATCCTGAGGTATTTCCTGTCCCACTTTCTGATATTCTAGATGAGGATATACTTTATTGACACCTGATGGGTGTGTTCTGTGGGGGCAGAACTCATAGTTCCTGATTTGTTGGTGCCTTTCTCTCCATGATAAGAAAATCTGATCATGTAATACAGGTTAATAAAACTTTAAAAAATTGAAACCTGAGAACTTAAATGTTATATAAGTGAAATAGACAATTATTAAAATAACATTTACATATCCTTTTTTGGTATGCCACCCCTGATTAATTTGAGAAGTAGGTGGGACATAAATAACAAATAAATAATTTATACTTGACTAAGCAAAATTTAACCTAATACAGTCCACAGATACAGGGTTTTTTGTTAATTTCCATTAGTGCCAATAGACTACAAAATGATACTAGTTATGTATGATTAGATCGATTCAAAATCCCAATTTAAAATAATACCTATGTAATAATTTACAGAATGTTTCTTGGGTAGCTGATTTAATTAAGGAAATTTGCATTTTGTTCAGTATGTTAATTAAATTTTTATAAAATTTACAAGATAATTTATAATTGGAGAGTAATTGCCAACCCCATATTATTAAATATTGCAGCACAACTTATAAGAATGACACAGATTCATTCATTTAATTTGGATGAGAAAAATAACAAACTAACATACGTAAACAGATTTCCATTTCTTTAAATTTAATGTATTAGTAGATTCCATGAGTTATCCTATAAATAATGTGAACAGAAGCAAATTTTAGTGTGTAAAATTTATTTGCATACATAAGTTAAAATATAAATTAGTCATACAATAAATTATTTTCTAGGTACTCTGTTTAGAAAGACTTCTAACAAATCCTGAAGAAATGGAACTTTTTTATTCAGCTTTCTTACTAGTTTAGTTACTACTGTAGGCATCACATCATAATAATTTCTATTTCCTACTAATAATTACCATTATGAGCACATATTTGATATACACACTCTAAATTTTTTTACCTACATTATCTCATTTAAGTCTAATAATAATCTTGCAAGTCTGTTATCATTATCTGCATTTTACAGATGAAGAAATGGAATCTCACAGGGAATAAGGAAATTACTCAGAGTCAAGCAACCATTAAACAGCAGAGGTAGTACTTAAGCCCAAGCCTCTGATTCCAAAGACTGTGATCTTAATTTCCATGGGAACCTGCCTTTATTCAGTCCACACATATTTATTGAGCCTCTCCATGTTAGCATTCTTTCAGATGCTAGGGATGCCAAGATACATAATAATAGCTTCAACCCTTCCAGACTTCCTTCAGGAAGAGAGGCTATTTTAAGAAAGAATTCTAATGACAGATGTTATGGGAAAATGGCATAAGAACATTAGAACAGAGTGAGGGCATGGTATAATGCATATCATTTCTACCTAGGAGTGTTAAGGAAAGACTGTGTAAAAAGAGATACTTGAGGTAGGACTAGAAAAATAAGGAGGTGTTGGATGGATAAGAGAGGGAAGGGTTGTCCAGATTTGGGAAAAGACAAGGAACCATGAAACAGCATGGGGAAAAGCATGTTTTTCAGATGGACTGAAGCAAGTAATACAGCTAGCGAAAAGGGCACATATATACCACAAATTATCTTATATCCAATTAGGAAGAAGTTATAATATACTCCACAGTTATTGTTATACTGTTGAAGATTTCATAGCACTGAAAAAAAATAGCCACATTTTCTGTATGATAGAATGTGGATAGAAATGCATATATCTGCATATAATGTTCAGTGTCATGAAAGGAGACCTCCCTAGTGGGAAGAATACCAGTAAAGAGACTAATGACTGTGGCTCAAGATGAGGGGTAGAGGACATTTATAAGTATTTTAATTTTTGTTGTTCTTAGAAATATGCTTTGGTTATATGGTCCTAAGTAAATTTATAGAATTATGGTTATTTCTCACATATTTTATTTTTTTTAAGATTTTATTTATTTGTCAGAAAGAGAGAGAGCACAAGCAGGCAGAGTGGCAGGCATTGGCAGAGGGAGAAGCAGGCTCCCTGCCAAGCAAGGAGCCTGATGCAGGACTCCATCCCAGGACCCTGGGACCATGACCTGAGCCAAAGGCAGCTGCTTAACCAACTGAGCCACCCAGGTGTCCCTCTCACATACTTTAGTTGCATGTTTATATCTGCAAATATTTCCATAGATGTTTGATTATCATTAAGTCCATCAAACTCTCTCTCAAAATAGCCTTTCCATCCTTTTCAAATACACTTCGTGAGGAGACAGTTAAATATTTCAGGGATCTGGGCCCAGTTTCCTCCTCTAACTCAGGAATTTGAAGTGCAGAAAGGAAAACGAGAAAAAAGTACAGCCATGTGGATTTGTCAAATATATCTTGTATGTGGGCATTTGGTATATGATCAAGGTGACGTCATAGTCACCTTTCCTAATCATAGGAAAGGCAGATACTCCAAAAAAAGGCCTTGATAAAATCAGTTAATCATTTGGGAAAAAAAATGTCTGAACAGTAATTCACTCCTTATTCCAGTATGGATTTCAAGTGTGTAGAGATTTAATTGTAAAAACCCAAACAGTAAAAGTACGAGCACAAAATTTGGTTACTGACTGTACAGGGGTTTTCAGTAAATGATACTAAATACAAAATTTCAAAGAGAAAAGTTAAATTTAACTATGTAAAAGTTAAAATTTTTTCTACTCTGAAGATAACATATACAGGTTGAAAGAAAAGTGACTGTGAAAATTGTTTTTAACATAAGTGAGATATGAATTGTTAATATGACCGATAAAATACACAAACGTATTCAGATTTGGTAATAATCTAATAAATGCACAAAATGATAATGAGATGTCATTTTAGCCTATCTATTTGAAAACTGTTTTTTTAAATTAACTATATTCAGTGTTTTTCTGAGGGTGTGAAAATGGGCACTTGAAAATACCGTTTGTGGGCATATAATTGGTATATATGGAAAATGTTTAAAAAGTGTAGTATAATATAATATATAATATACATGCATTAAGGAATGGATTCTAAAGAATTAGTTAGATAAGTTAAGGAAAATAATGTTCAACAAAGGAATTTCTATACAGGATGATTTATTTATAAGATCAAAACACTTGAAACAACATTCATTGCTCTCAGGAAGAGACTAGATAAAACTATAGTATAAAAATATAGCCATTAAAAGTGGTAAAGTAGATTAATATTTGTGAACATGGAAAATCCCTTCATATATCTATATTACACATATACACACATATATACAATTTTTAGTCATATATATAATAGATATATCATAGATAATATATGGTAGATATAGATACCTATTAGTAATTAGGTTGTGGGTAATTATGTTTGTTTTCTTATTTGGATTTTTATTTATGACATTTGTATAAACAGAGAAAAATAAAGTCTTTTTCACTTTATAGGACAAAACCTGATGGAGTCAGTGGAGGCATACATACTGTTGTCACAGGTCTTGGGGTCCGGGCACCTTCACGATACTCTCAGAGGTGTAAAGTAGTCAGACTAACTCCAAGTTAGCTAACAGTAGAGTTAGGACAAGTAATATTTGAGTTTTAAAATGTTGAGACAACAGAAAGGAAGGACTGGTACTGCTTCATTTTATTACCATGCCACCTCCCTCTTCCATGTACTCAAACTCAAAACCCTGAAATGCTGGATGACTTTCCCCTTTCTCTCTGTTAGTCACCCTCACTGCTTACCAAGTCTAATTCTTTCATCCATTCTTTTTGGATGGATCAACATCCTCATATTCTGGGCTCTCCTGTGTGTGGATGAAGCAGTAACTTTCCAGCTGGTCTGTTTCTCTTCATTCTAACATTTCTGCTAAAATAGTGTTTGAAAATGTCATGATTCAGCTCAAACTCCTTTAGTCACTTCCTACTACCTACCAGAGAGTGGCTTCCTTTCTTTTTGTGCTTCGTCTGTTGACTATAAAAGTTTTGGCTGGGCAGCCATTGTGCCATTCATGTATACTTGGCTTTCCAATCTCATTTGTCTGGAATATCCTGCTGCATTTTTTATTACTTTGCCTTTCTTTCCTTTTTTTTTTTTTTTGGCAGCTCCTTTACCTATTTATTTTTTGTCAGATATGAATTACATGAAACAAATTACAAACAGAAATATGAAGGGAAGCCAGAAAACTCCCCTAATTTTCAGTGCATTTAGGACTTTTGGAAAAAAAGCCACAGTTAAGTAGTTCGTATACTCTCAAGAACCTAGTCATTGCTAATTAGTCCTTTCCCCTCAGCGATTTTGTAACTTTGGCAGGTTGTCCCATTTGTCTTTTGATTCATCAGAAAGAAAAAAAAAAAAGATTCTTGCTCCTAAGAGCACAAACAATAACTTTTATCTTCATATTCTGTGTGATAAGATGACATGTTATGTCTCCTATCTCCCACAGAAATACATCATCATTTGGTCTGTAATAATAAGAGCGAGATTGATGTAACAGATTTAACACAGTTTGATATCTCTTCCATAACTGATAGAAATGGGTGACTTTGGGCAAGTTATTTAACTTCCTTAAGCCTCAGTTTCTTTGTGTGAAAAGAGCTACCACTTTTTTTTTTTTT
>LNAC01000095.1:157512-240533 GCA_002007465.1 Ailurus styani
ATATAAGAAAGGAAATATTTACAAAAAGACTGATATTACCAAATAGAGGTAAAGATTTCAAAGAAGGGTTATTTGACACCTATTAGGATTTCTTTAAATGNTTTTAATTTGTATTTCTCTGATGCCGAGTGATGTTGAGCACTTGTGGGGGGTAGGGAGGGAAAAATAATGAAACAAGATGGGATGGGGAAGGAGACAAACCATAAGAGACTTCTAATCTCATAAAACAAACTGAGGGTTACTGGGGGGTGGGAGGGTAGGGATAGGGTGGATGGGTTATGGACATTGGGGAGGGTTTGTGCTTTGGTGAGGGCTGTGAAAGATGTAAGCCTGATGATTCACAGACCTGTACCCCTTGGGCAAATAATAAAAATAAAATTAAAAAAAAAAATGAACATGACATTAAAAAATATTTAAAACTGGTTTACTAATTATTTTACTTCATTTGACTTATCTATGTTCTTGAGGCTCTTTATACTATTGTGTATCTATAGGGTAGAAATACTGTACAATTATTTCCCTGCCTCCTGTTCAGTGAGGTCAGGTTGGTGGCTCGAGATCTACCAGGCAGGAGTATTTACACAATGGAAACCAGCAAATGCTACAAATCAAGACTTGGTTTATTGTTTTGTTGGTTGAATGGACTTAGAGTGATAGAAACTAGTGAAACAAATTAAAGTAAAAAGTGTGCCATCTCATGGGTGTCACATGTGAGTAGCACAAAAAAATGAGAAAATCTTCCTCTAATATTTGAAAACTACTATCTAATTTAGAAGTTACTTAACCTCATTAATAAATGAGAATTTCCAATAAAAAAAAATATATAAGAAAGGAAATATTTACAAAAAGACTGATATTCCCAAATAGAGGTAAAGATTTCAAAGAAGGGTTATTTGACACCTATTAGGATTTCTTTAAATGTTGGAATTAGATAGAAGTGGTAGAAGAGATCATGTAACATTTATTCTTCATCTGTCTGAGATCCACATCAGTGGGGAGGAACCCATAATATAACTCTCATTTAAAAATTGCCTCTTTAATATATTCCAGCAACCTAACTATTATCAATAAGCTACTAAAATTTATAACTTACTAACACATTTCTGAGATATTAAGTGAAACTTTTAAATTTACAGTTCAATTATTTTCAAAGGTCAAAAGACAGTGACTTGAGGAAATGATAAAAAGGAGGTGTAGAATCCTGTAGTCTTGAAATTGAAAAAGAGCATTTGCATTTTATAGTAAACTAACCTGAACTCTAGAAGTTAAAGGATACCACTGGATTGTTTCAAAGGACCAGACTCAGGTTGCTTAATAACTTAGAGAATGTCTTTTCCACTATTCTGTACTGCATTTAGAAGGTCCTAAGTTTGGAAAAAATTTCCCGGAAAAATGTTAGCAATAATAATACCTAGATTAATTTATTATTATGTGTAAGTTCAAAGTTTTTTTTCTCTGTATGTACATAATTGATCTATCAATAACACAGTAACAGGGAAATTTAAAAAGCTAATTTTTTATGGTAAGAAAAATATTTCAAAGGTTAGTCCAAAAATTTACAAAATATTAGTACAACATTTTTTAAATTTTATTCTGATTTTAGGTTAGTTTTTTACAAAGTCCAACATCTTACTTCATTTAACACTAAGATTATATAGAAAGGAAACTGAAAATCAGTTTACCTACATATACTCTTATTTTTACAGTCACAGTCTTCTTAGCACTCAAAAGTTTTAACATGATAGTCAAATGGCAGGTAACATCTTGGTATGGAATTAAAAAAATTGGTTTTTGAACTCCAAATCCAGATAAGTCAACTGAGCAGTTGATACAACACAGAACTTCAGGTGTGTCCTATCTTTATATTTCATACATATTCTGTTCAATTTGCATTCAGATTTAGTGTGATAATGTAATGTTCCAGTTTTAATTGACTTTTTTACTATTAGCCTAGAGAAATAATAGCCATTTATCATGGTTATGGACAAAACTTAGTGTATTAATTAGAGAAAATTGAAAGAAATACAGAATTATATGGATTTTGCTTAGAAGCAGTGGAGATAAGTTGTATGCACATACTGTTGAATTGCTTTAAAAAACACATACAAAGTTTAATACTGTAGTCGATGCTGATTTTCCTTAGTTACTGTAAGAGGTGATCTTTCCAAACAGAGTCGGTCATGTGCTTTCTTATAGATTTATCAACAAGTTAAAGGCAAAGTACGGTGAAATGAATAGAAAATGTAGTGCCAAGCAGCCCAATTTTCATTCCCAACCTTGGTATATTAGAAAGTAACCATTTTAGGGCGCCTGAGTGGCTCAGTGGGTTAAAGCCTCTGCTTTCGGCTCAGGTCATGATCTCAGCGTCCTGGGATCGAGGCCTGCATGGGGCTCTCTGCTCAGCAGGGAGCCTGGTTCCTCCTCTCTCTGTCTCTCTGCCTGCCTCTCTCCCTACTTGTAATCTCTCTCTCTGTGTCAAATAAATAAATAAAATCTTTTAAAAAAATTAAAAAAAATTAAAAAAAAAGAAAGTAACCATTTTAAAGTCATACTTAGGAACAGTATCTCTCTCTTCAACTTCTACTCAGGTTTCAGCATGCCAGATGATTTTTATACTCTTTTTTTTCAAAGCTGTTTGCTCTTAATTCTCCAATATTAAATACTTTCTTAAAGTTCTAAAAGAAGTAATGCTGGAAGAGTGTTTCCTGTATGGAACATGACAGATAAGGAAGCTCAAAGTAATGTTTACAAGTCATTTTTACCTAGTGTGCCTTTTTATTTCACCATACCCTTGTAAAAATGTAGATGGGAAAGATATTCTCTTTATAGAGTGGTGAAAACTGAAGCACGTAACATTTAAATGATTGGTTTGCCTTTGTGCACTGTTGGTGGGAATTTAAGTTGGTAAAGTCACTATGGAAAATAAAATGGAGTTTCCCTCAAAGACTTAAAAATAGAACTACCATCTGATCCAGAAACCCCACTTCTGGGTACATATCTGAAGAAAATGTAATCATGATCTTAAAGAAATATCTGTACCTCAAGTTCATTGCAGCATTATTCACATTAACCAAGATA
The DNA here is from genome assembly GCA_002007465.1 of Ailurus styani. NCBI lineage: Eukaryota > Metazoa > Chordata > Mammalia > Carnivora > Ailuridae > Ailurus > Ailurus styani. The sequence goes on from LNAC01000095.1 coordinate 160,591, forward strand.
CAGAAACTACCAAAGTGTCCTTCTATAGATGAATAGATAAACAAAATGTGATGTCTCATACCACACACACATGTGCACACACACAGGGGACTGTTATTCAGCCATGAGAAAGAAGGGAATCCTGCTATTTGCAACAATATGGATGAACCTCAAGACCATCATGCTAAATGAAATAAGCCAGACAGAGTAAAACAAATACCTTCTGATCTCACTTATATGTAGAATCTAAAGAGATGAACTCATAGAAACAGAGTAGATTGGCTGTTGCCAGAGGATGGGGGGTGGAAGTGGGGAGATGTTGGCCAAAGGGTACTACAAATTTCCAGTTATAAGATGAGGATCCAGTGTATGGCAGGGTGGCCATAATTAACAGTTGTTAACAGAGTGGATACTAAGTGTTCTTACCACACACACACACACACACACACACACGTAAATAAGGTAGCTAGGAGGGGTGATAGATGTGTTAAGTAACTTTATTGTGATAATCATTTCCAAGCATATACATATACACATGTATCAAATCATCACTTTCTACACCTTCTACCCCTTAAACTTATTCAGTGTTATATACTGATTATATCATATCAATAAAGCGGGAGAAAAAGTAAACAGCAACAAAATGAAGAGTTTGAATCATTGAGGTTCTGGAATGCAACTCTCAAACTAGAACTGGAGAAGCGCTTCTCTCAGATCAAATAACAATAACCAGACTGTTTTTGTGATGATCCTGCATCAGGATACAGAAACAGATTTAAGATGCTACTTTATTTATATTGAATTTTGGTAGTAATTTTCTTTTAATGTCAAACAGTAAAAATCTCCTAGTACAAAATATTTTAATTCTTACAAGAGTAAAATTACCTACTTGATACCACTTTTGAATTACAGTTATGTTGTAGAAGTTCAGCATGGTTATTAAGAGCTAATACTCAAGAATCCTTGGGTTGGCATCTAGGCTCTGCATCTTATTAGTTGTGTGTCATTTTAGCTCTCTGTGCTTTAATCGCCTCTTCTGTAAAATGGGAATTATAGGGAGTACCTTCAGCCTGAAGATCTTGGAATGAGCAAATGAGCTAATACATACAAAGCACTCAGCATACAAAGCACTGTGCAACACGTGGCATATTGTCTTGTGTAAGTTAGCCATTCATTTCTGGTAATACTCATCATATTTTATACTGCATTTATTCATATCTCTCATTCCTGTAAGCTATAGAATCTCCCTGTGGTGAGTAGAAAGCTGTACCCAGATAATAAGGAAGTTCATTTAATGAACATGAAGGCTGGAAATACTCATATGAAATATGCTCCCTGCTTTCAAGATGTTTATGGACTAGTGGGAAAGATCCAAAAAAGGGCTAATAAGGGCAGCTGGTGAAAGTGTTATGGAAAAGGTCTACAAAAGGAAGCAGAGTACGGGATACCGAACAAGAGAGGGAGGAATTCTTTATTTTTTTTTATTTTAAGATTGGAGCCAGGCAGGACTTCATGCATCGGCTCACTCTGCCTTTCATTCATCTATTCTCTCATCTGTTCAGTATTTAATGAGCTCCCACTGTGTTTTCGGTCAGGGAATTAAACTGTACTCAAAAAAAAAAAATAGTCACTTCTCTCTCCTGTTGGAAACTAGAGTTTAGTTAGGTGGACCGATACTAAACAATAAATAGCATTACTATTTTTAAAAATTCCACTTTGAAATTACTGTATTTATTCTTTTGTGTATATTTAAACTTTACCCTTTCATTACATTTTATTTCAAGTAATTTGGGATGGGAGGAGTACATTCAGTTGATTTTATTCTCGATCTGCAAATCTTTGTCTTATAAAGCATCAGTCTATTTACTTTTGCTATCACAGCTGATAGACTCTTATATTTGTTCTTTCCTTTAAAAAAATATTATTTATTTATTTATTTGACAGAGAGAGAGAAAGAGAAAGAGAGAGAGCACACGCACAAGTAGGCAGAGCGGCAGGCAGAGGGAGAGGGAAAAGGCAGGCTCTCCACTGAGCAGGGAGCGGACGTGGGACTCGATTCCAGGACCCTGGGATCAGGACCCGAGCCGAAGGCAGCTGCTTAACTGACTGAGCCGCCCAGGTGCCCCAAATTTATTCTTTTCTTTCCTGCTTTCTATTTAGTTTGCTGACTGTTAATGCATTTCTTTCCTTCTTTGAATATGTGGAATTTATTTCCATTCCTGTTCTTTTTTGTCTAATGATTTGGAGGGAAGCTTTGAAGAGATTGATCTTCTGCTGCAGATCCTCCAATTCTGTTTTATTTTTATAAGAAAGCATACTTGAACTTGTGCTTATTAATGTTAATTAGGAAATTATATCAACACCTTTTATACAAAATGAGGGAATTAGCACTCTTTTCCTATGCCCTTCCTTATTTCACAGATTTTGTTGATATATCATTGTATAAAATTAACTCCCGTGTTCTTATCTTTGAGTCACAAATTTTCACAATTTTATTTTGTGGTGTACCATATTAACGACTAACATTGAGAGAAACCTTTACATTTGCTGTGTTCAACATACTCTACACATACTGTTAATAAACCATGTCTTGCCTATTCTTATTACTCGTTTTAATTCTAGACAGATGGTGCTCATTTTCAAGAGTGCCATGAAAGCATTCCATCAGAATAAAGTGCTTTTGCTTCAAACATGGATCACAATATCACCTAGTTTAACGTCTCTGTAGACCCCAGGTTAATGAAAACTCACAAAAGTCTACAGGATCAAAGTCAGAAATGTAAATTGCTTTTTCCCTCTTCTCCTATGTTCATCTATTTTGTTTCTTAAATTCCATGTATGATTGAAATCATATGGTATTTGTCTTTCTCTGAATGACTTGTTTTGATTAACATAATACTCTCTAGCTCCAACCACAACTTGCTAATGGTAAGATTTCATTCTTGGGGTGCCTGGGTGGCTCAGTGGGTTAAATCCTCTGCCTTTGGCTCAGGTCATGATCTCAGGGTCCTGTGATCGAGCCCCGCATCAGGCTCCCTGTTCAGCGGGGAGCCTGCTTCCTCCTCTCTCTCTGCCTGCTTCTCTGCCTGCTTGTAATCTCTCTCTCTCTCTGTCAAGTAAATAAAAAATAAAAATCTTTAAAAAAAAAAGATTTCATTCTTTTTGACAGTTGAGTGATATTTCATTATATATATATATGTATATATATATATATATATATACATACACACACACACACACACACACACACACACACACACACCCCACACCTTCTTTATTGATTCCTCCTCAGTTGAGGGACATTTAGGTTCTTTCCATAATTTAGCTATTGTTGATAATGCTGCTATAAACATCAGAGTGCATTTGTCCCTTCGAATCAGTATTTTTGTATCCTTTGGTTAAATACCTAGTAGTGCAGTCAAACCATAGAGACTCTTTTAACTATAGAGAACAAACTGAGGGTTACTGAAGGGGTGATGGGTTGGGGATGGGCTATATGTATGATGAGCATTAAGGAGGGTACTTGTGTTGAGCACTGGGTATTATATGTAAGTGATGAATCACTAAATACTACTCCTAAAACTAATATTACACTGTATGTTAACTAATTGGAATTTAAATAAGATTTTGAAACAAAGAAAGTAATGCAAATCATGAAGGTATCTGATGTAAGATAATAGATAAGGTTCGTGGCAAGTACAGACCTATTCTGAAAGCATTCATATTCCAACTTTTTTTCTTTTTTTTAAGCAGAGATGGTGAAAAAAATGACTCTAGGCTATATTTGACTCATGAACAGCTAGTGTTTCTGTAGATGATTTGTACAATTTAGTGGTAAAGAGAAGACTGGACAAATATGATTTCTGTTGTATATGACCTACTTTTATCTATCTGGTTTTTTCCCCCCATTATCCCTTGGAGAAAAAAAAAAAATCTCTAGAATATGCTGTATTGATTTAATTATGTTGAAATAAATAATCCTTTCAATTTTAAACTCAAAATTTGATGGAATTATTTTGTTTTTGCATGTTATTTCTGTGTAATATGTTTGGTCTTATCCCATTTTTCATTTTTTTCGATATGTCTTTATTTCCCCTGCATTATTGGAGAATCCTCTCAAGTTTATCATTTACATTACAGATTTAGTTTCCTGCATAAATATCCTGTTGTTTTTGCTTCAGATTCTGGTTTCTATTTTTACCATTTTCCTTATATTTAATAAAACTTCTCTCTTAATCTCCTTTTTTTTGTTTGACATATACTTACTTCTCAACTAGTATTACTGTCCTTAAAACTGTGTGTGTGTGTGTGTGTGTGTGTGTGTGTGTGTGTGTGTGTGTGGCCTTATATTACTTTATTTACTGTTGAATGAAAAGAGGCATTTCTCTGTCTGGTATTTAAAAAGTAATTGATTGGGAAAGATAGATTCTGGTTGTTCTGTCATTGAGCCCCTGTGGGTGTTGTTACCATTCTTGTCTTAGATCTTAAATTGAGAAGTTGTTTATATATAAAGTCTTAGCCATACTTTTTGAGCTTGTCTTTGCATGCTTATTATAGGTCTCTTGCATTAGGAAATCTTTTACCCACTCTCTGGCTAGATAAAGTAGAATTTATACCCAGATAATTTAAAGCAGTATTTCCTCCATCATTTATACAGACAAGCATTTCTCTCCATTTTTTTATGGTTTCATTTTTCCCTAGTGCCAACTCCCCAGTCCAAGGTGCAGGACACCATTGCCTGTCCACTTCAGCCAATCCACATTATCTTTTGGAGAATTAATATCCATGAATGGATGAAAATATTATTGCTCATTCTTTTGTAACAAGGGTGACAAACTTGTTCCATTTGTCCGAGACTTCACTGGTTTTAGCACGACATGTCTCACATCTTGGGGACACCATAGTCCTAGAGAAACTGGAACCATTGTTTACTTTATTTGCAACCTATGCTGCCTTCTAACCAGCATAAAATTCCAAAGTTTTCAGAGATTCTGTTGTTTCCAGTGGACCAGGTTTCTTTTACCTTTGTTGAAAATTATTTATCTCCTTAGTACCAGCTAAGCTAAGTTGATTTCATTTTCTGTTGTTTATATTTTGAAAGCAATGAACTATTTTTTTATTTTAAAGATATAAGATTAATTCATAATATTGGATATGCTTGCTCAAATTATGAGTACTTTCCAACTCAGACACTTCTAATGTTTGTCTAGTCTGCCCTCAAAGGATGTAGACAGAAAAGTACAGGTGGAACCAATGGAAAGCTGAAATTTGTTTCCTGTGATGGGACCAAATTTAATTTTATGTGTCAACTTGACTGGGCTAAGGGATGCCCAGATAGCTGGTAGAATGTTATTTCTGGGTGTGTCTGTGAAAGTGTTCCTGGACAAGATTAGCATTTGAATTGGTGAACCAAATAAAGCAGAATGCCCTCCCAAATGTGAATAAGCATCATCCAGTCTATTGAGGAAGACCCCAACAGAACAACAAGGCAGAATATATATATGAATTTATGTGTGAATTGCTTCTCGGCCTTTTTGCTAAGAGTATGAATTTATATGTGTATATTGACTCTGTTTCTTTAGAGAATGCTGACTAATGTAATCTCAGTTAGCTGTTTTAGAAAAATTCATGTGGTCTTCAGGCCTGGTGATCAATGAAGCCTTTGTGCCTTTGACACTGGGGGAGAGGTGAATAAATTCTTCTTTGTCTGGATCTAGCCTTAATACCCTTCCTGGGCGCTCCAACTGCCTTTGGCTTTTGAAGATACATCCTGAATTCTAGAATATCAGTACTATGGGAATTCTGAAGAGTGTGTGTGTGTGTTTGTGTGTGTATGTGTGTATTTGTGTGTGTTAAATGAAATGAAAAAGTTCAAGTACATCAATTTTGTATCACAAAATGATAACATGCTTAAAGCTGAAAGTCTGAATTATCTTTTAATTTAATTTAAAGATACTTAACTGATGTATAAGGTACTGCACCAGAGTGTATAGGACAAAAAAATCTAGACACAGACTTGACCTTCACACATTTTCTCTTATAGTATATGAGTTGCCAAACCCAGATTACTAGACTGCAAAGCCTGGAATGTCATATAGAAGTAATTTGAAATGCTGGAAAAAGAGATTATTTCTGGTTGGTGGCGATCACAGAATAATAATTTGAGATAATGTTAAAAGATATGTTGAATTTAGGTAGACAGCAGTGGAAGAAACATATAAAAACCTTTTAGAAAAAAATATACGGGAATGTGTAAGTTCAGGATATATTTGAAAATTGAAAAGAAGCTAGGTTTAGCTAATGCTTCAGGTCGTTGATGGAGGTTAGTGCAAGTTATTCTGGCAAGTTCTGTTAGGACTAGTGGGTAGAGGCCTTTGAAATCCTGACTTAGGGGTTTGACTAATTTTTTTAATCCTCTAAACTTCTTGGGGGCGCCTGGGTGGCTCAGTGGGTTAAAGCCGCTGCCTTCGGCTCAGGTCATGATCCCAGGGTCCTGGGATCGAGGCCCACATCGGGCTCTCTGCTCAGCAGGGAGCCTGCTTCCTCCTCTCTCCTCTCTCTCTGCCTGCCTCTCTGCCTACTTGTAATCTCTCTCGCTGTGTCAAATGAATAAATAAAATCTTAAAAAAAAATCCTCTAAACTTCTTTTCTTTAAGATTTTTTTTTTTCTAGAGAGAGAGAGAGAGAGAAAGATCGAGTGGGTGTGCGTGCATGCCAGTGGGGGGAGGAGCAGACAGAGAAGGAGAGAGAGAATCTCCAGCAGACTCCTCAGAGCCGGGTTAGGCAGGACTCAGTCCCACCACACTCCCTGAGATCATGACCCAAGCCAAGAACATGACCCGACCCGAAATCAAGACTCTGATGTTCAACCGACCAAACCCCTAGGTGCCCCTCACCTATACTTTTTAATAGAGAAATTTTACCTTGTTTATATTTCTCTCTATATAGACACTCAAGATAATATTTGTGGAAAGTGAGGTAATTATATAAGCAACTGCATATCTGAAATGGCTTTGTATGTGCTTAAATGCATGTAAGAGTTCTTTTTTCAGAAATTTCATTAAGATTTTTCAAAACCAAATAAAAACTTGAAATAAAATAAAATTTATCTTACGACTAAAAACAGATTTCTCAAAACCAATTTTGTGGAAATGGATGAATGAATGAGCTGCATTAGTCCCCTCCTATTCATGGTGTCACTTTCTGTAGTTTCAGTTATCCTTAGTCAACAGCAGTCTGGAAGTAGATGGTCCTCAGTAATCGCCTAACTCGAGTCACACCTACACCATTCACCTCACTTCATCTCACACATAGGTATTCTGTCATCTCACATCATCACAAGAAAAAGGGTAAGTCCAGTATGAGAAGATATTTTGAGAGGGAGAGAGAGACCACATTCATACAACTTTTATTGTAAGTATATTATTAAACTGTTTTATTATTGTTAATCTCATATTGTACCTACTCTATAAGTTAAACTTTATTGTATGTGTGTATAGGAAAAACATAGTACATACAGGATTTGATACTATTTGTGGTTTTAGGTGTCTACTGGGAGTCTTGGAACATATGCCCTGCAGATAAGGAGGACTACTGTGTTGCATATAATTTCACTACAGACTAAATGAGATTTTTCCTCTTTTATAACCAGGAGCATAAATAAGGACGCCACTTAACAAAATTATCATCATCATGAGTAAGGTTTCATTTAAAAATATTTTGAAAGACACACATTAAATATCATGAAATACCTAGTGTCATGGCAAAAGAAGCAATTTGCCACAATTACACAGGTCAGATTACCAAAGGCCAGAGCTGCAAAGGGTATTTCTGATTACTTACTGGTGAAGAGTATAATTATCTTTGAGGTTGAGAAGGGTAATATGTGTTGGCTTGTTTGCCAACATCTGTCAGCTGTTTCAGGATGCCACATTTTCTGTCCTAGTTTTTAGCATTAATACACTATCTTTGGATGTTCTAGGCAAGACTGGAGTTAGGTGAAAAAGTACATATGGTTTTTTTTTTCTCTGAACGTATGTTCTTCCACAGAGAGGAACATTTCTGATTTCTGAAGAATACTTTTTATTTGCCAGCAGAAACCTTTGTTTTGGTGTGTAACAGTTTTCATTAAGTCAAGTGTGTTCTTAACTCTAACAGCAGGTAAAGTGCTTCTGTGTTATAAATGGGAGTGACTCATAATAAAAAAACATTTTTTGACATGAAACCATTTCTGAAGGTCATGCTTGCTGTCCTGGGGACCTTTAGAGTAATCTTGGCTCTACTTGATGTCCCATCTTGTCTACATCTATTTAAAACAATAAGATCTCCAGGCAGCCACGGTAGAGAAAATGAACTGGACTTGAGTAAGAGAAAGTTATCTGAAACGGGAATGCTGCATATTCACTGTAAAACTTCCAACAAGTTACTTAACCTCCTTGTGTCTCAATTCTCTTTTCTTATTCTGGGGGTCTTAAATGAATAACTTATTTAATTTTCAGATGACTCTAGGGAGTAGGTATCATCACAATCATCCCTACTTTCTAAATTAGGAAACTAAAGTATAAACTAAAGTACCCAGTGGATAGCATGCAAGCCTAGGAATTGAACCAGGCTCTGTCCCTTGAGCCATAACCTTACCCACTCTCTTTTGTACCTATCTAACACTATCTATTTTATAGGATTTGTTGGAGATTTAAGTGAGATAATATCTGAACACAGTAGGTATTTATGAAATAGTTTTTGATTCTTAATATAAACATTTGGAAAGTACTGATTTTTAAAAAAGATTTATTTATTGGGGCACCTGGGTGGCTCAGTCGTTAAGCATCTGCCTTCGGCTCAGGTGATGATCCCAGGGTTCTGGGATCGAGCCCTAGATCAGGCTCCCTGCTCAGCGGGGAGCCTGCTTCCTCCTCTCTCTCTGTCTGCCTCTCTGCCTACTTGTGATCTCTCTCTCTCTCTGTGTCAAATAAATAAATAAAATCTAAAAAAAAACATTTATTTATTTATTTGAGAGAGAGAAAGAGAGAGTGATCAGGGAGAAAGGCAGAGGAAGAGAGAAAGAGAAGGGGAGAGAAAAAGATTGAGAGACAGAGAAAATCCTCAAGCTGACTCCACACTGGCCTGACTGTGGGCTCAATCCCAGGACCCAGAAACCTTGACCCAAGCTGAAATCAAGAGTCACCTGCTTAACTGACTGAGCCACCCATGTGCCCCAGAAAGTACAGATTTTTTTTAAAGTTGTTTTTTTTAACAAAAAACATTATTCTTGATAAAATAAAGGAAACATGCTGAGAAAAAGATTTTATGAGCACCGTGACCAACAAAGGTAATTGGAAAATATTCAGGTGGTTGGTGGAGCCCTACTTTCAGCCTGAATTACTTTATGGAACTTTATGTCACAGATTATTGAATCTTAGAATTATAGAGGAAAATTTATGCAGGATTTCATTGTTTTTGCCTACTTAAATTCCAATTACCAAAAGCTATACCTAGAGTTGAAGGGTCATACTTAGAGCAATGACACTTGGAAGAAATGAAGACCTACTTAATTATTTAATGGGACTGCAAAATGCCCAGTACAACCATAAAATCCTAAAAGTTCATAGCAGGCAAATCTTTTGGTGTTATAAATTTTCATCAACATCATCATGGTGATACTAACATATGTCTTCTAATACTAGGTCAGAAATTACATCATGCCTGGTTTGTGGTCAGTTGTTGGATGGCTAGGAGTGAGTCCACGATAGTAAGCAGTAGATTCACCTCATACCCAAAGCAAGTTCCCTCTGTCTGATTCCATAAGCTCTCCTAGTTGGATAGGTACATTTCCTGAATATGCATAGGTTTGCTTTTCCCAGTAAAGATTTAAAATAGGAAGAGATGTTTGTTAAGGCTATGGGACTCTGGGATTTTAAACTCATTTATTGGGCACCTGGGTGGCTCAGTCGTTAAGTGTCTGCCTTCGTTCAGGTCAGATCCTGATCAAGCCCCCCATCAGGCTCCCTGCTCAGCGGGAAGCCTGCTTCTCCCTCTCTCACTCCCCCTGCTTGTGTTCCCTCTCTCACTGTGTCTCTCTCTGTCAAATAAATAAATAAAATATTTTAAAAATAAAAATAAATAAACTCATTTATTATTTGGGGACCAAGTTATTTTGTGACCAAAAAAAATTAATCATCATTTCTAGAGGATAATTATTAGGATGAGGCGGCCTTTAAGCAAGTCAAATAATAACGGGAAAGGCAGGTTTAGAGGATAAATGGAAATAACAAGGTGTTTTGGAACACTGAGCTGAGAGTCCTTGTTGCGGATCTATGGGAAAATTCTGGAAGGTAACTAGACACACTGTTCTGGAACTTAGAGCAGAACTAGTGACTATGGATATCAATTTGAGAATCATCAGCTTCTTTGGTCCCTGGAGGGTGGGAACCGAGATAGCCTCATGCACAGAGTGTTGGTTGAAGATTTTCAAGAAGCTGGAGGACCGTGATGATGGGATTTGCTTAGGACCCTCTTCAGACTATTTTTTTTTTTTAATCAATGGTGATTCGAATGAACATGTAGAAAGCAGATAGTTTTTTCAGGATTTAAGATATAGATATGAGTGATATAAGTAAAGTCCCTGATGAAAAACAAAAAAATCTGAATTCAGTTATTTTTATTTGATTAGAGTCAGTGTTTGAAAACATAAATACCACATTTTACATTTAGGTTGAATTAAATAGAACCCTACAGAAAGGATAGTAAAGCCAGCCTTTAAAAGCCTTAATGGGAAAATAGACGAGGTGTTTCTTATGCACAAGTGCTAGTTTCTTCTGCCCTTACCACCTAATAAACAAGTTGCAGTGTTGGGTTGTCTCAACAAAAGACATTCTCTTATAAAATTTGTGTCCAGGACTTGGCTTATCATTTCTGTTCCTTCTCCTACTCATTCTTCTTCAGATTTGTAACATTTAGAAAAATGATACCAGTCTGGGTTATGAGTGGATCTGTAATTTATGTACCATGAAGTTCATGCAGACTGTTTAAGAATTTTTGCACAGGTGATAATGGGAGCGTGTTAGCTGGTAATTGAATTTATTCTTACTGTTTATCTTTCCCAACAATTTCACTTTTTAATATTTCCACACAAACTTATTTCCATATTGTCTTTCAAGACTTAGTTGTAGAGATGCCTTCTCTCTGCGGACTTGCCTGATGTGCCCAGATGGGTAGACCACTGGCTCTTTTGTGTTTTCTGCGTCTCTGCCCCATTCCTATAGTTTCATTCAGCTCTTACCACATTGAAGGATATTAATTTATTGTCATGTGTCTGTCTCCACTAGCCTGCGAGGGACATCAGAACACTAGACCTTGCCTTACTAACATATTGTTCATATCTGTAGCCCATGTCTTAGTTCGCTTCCTGACAATATGCTTTTGGACTGAACTGAATCGGGGATAGAATAGAAATGTTCTGTGGTGCTCTGGAGGAAAGAAATAAGGCCAAAGGGCAGAAGTGACAAGGACACAGATTATTTAAGCTCATTACTAACAATTAGAGCTGTCTGAAAACGAAATGACCTGCCTTTACAATGTAGGTCAAGCACAAGGTGAATGATAATGTGGAAGCAATGTTGCATAGCCTGACCTCTAAATTCCTCTCAAACTCCTGTATTCTACATCTTACATTTTTCTCATGTGTCATTAACTACCCTCTTGGGTAGTCTTCAAAAGTGCCTTCATATATATTATCTCATTTATTTGAACAAATTTCCTGTGATGTATGTCAGGACAGGTATTATCATTCTAATTGTTCAGTAAAATAAGGCATAAAGAAGTTAAGCGACTTGAACAGGGATACTCCGTCAGCATTAAATTTGAGACCAGAATATTGTCTTCCACATAGTCATTCAGATATTCATTAAGAAATAAATGTTTTTCAAAAAAAATATTTTCCTCCTTATGCTTTGATATATGCTTCATTTTTAAAAAATGATCAAACCACAGTTAGTCCTTTTCCTGCCACTTTTAATTGTCATATTAATGATGATTCTGGACAGCCAGGACCCAAAACAGGAAAGCATGTAATATACAACAGTGCTTGAGAGGAAACATTGATAGCACGCCACGTATTTCAAAAGTCTGGGTGTATGATATATGAGCACACACACTGCCTTCCTTATTAGGACCCCTAGAGTGAAGCCTTTGATGTTGCAGGTCAGTAATCAGATGGGGCAGAGATACTTGGCTTCAGGCATTCCCTGAAAAGGCTAGAGATAGAGAGGAGTTGTTTTGGATTGCATCACGTACCTATTACACATTTTAGTTTATTTTATTATGTTCTCTCTGGGTTTCCTAGTCTGGCAGCTATATTGTGCTTGAAGTTAGATATTTCTTGAAGTAAAGTTAAGGCCATATGAGGAAAGTAAACTGATCCTCTCAGTTACCTATTCATGCATAACAAATCATCTTGGAACTTGGTGGCTGAATACTATAGCAATTTTCTTCTCTCACGTGTCTGTGTATTGACTGTACCTCTGCTGTGCCGGATGTGGTTATTCGTGAAGCTACATTCAGCTGGTGGTTGAGCTGGGCTTTCAGCCGGAGACCCTTAGTTCTCCTCCAGGTGACCTGCCCAGATGGCTAGCTTTGTATCTCACAGTGTGGTGGTCTCAGGGTTCTGAGAAAGAACTGGAGGCTGCCAATCTTATTAAGGCCTTGCATCTGAACTCCAGGAGTGTCACTTCATGTATAATATCTGCCTCACAGTGTTGAGTAGAGCAACCCACAAAGTCAGCTCAGAAGAAAGGGATGGAGAGATTGAGCCCACCTCTCCATTTTGGAAACGGTATGCGTAAAAGGGGAAAAGTTTGTTGGTGGCCATACTTGTATGCAGCCCATTACAGTGACCAACCAGGAATACAGTAAAATGCAGAGAGTGAGCTTGGGGCTTACACTGTTTTTGTTAGGATCATAAAACAATCACCTAAAAATTATGTGAATAATCCTCCTCTTTGCATTGACTAAAAGCCCGAACAATCCTGAATTTCTTAGAGTAAACTAAATTGCCATTAATTCACTTTTATGATATTTTTTTTCCTATCTATTTAGTTACTTTTGTAATTTTGGGGCATGGATAGGCATTTTAACATAAAGCAGATGACAACTTGGGGACTGAAAATTTCTGTCATCCATATATTGATTAACTGTTTGTGCTTCCTTAACACACTTCACTTATGTTTAAATATGATCAGTCCCACTAACTTTTGTGTACTTGCACATTTCTTTCAGAAGATTCACTTGTTGCTATTATTTGTTACTTAGTTTTGGATTGATTACTGAATTTTATTCAGATAAAATTAAATTTTGAATATATTTTTAAGTCAAACCCTTTAATAAATATCTGATTTGTTTTTAAGTTATCTCGGAAAAATCCTGAGTCACATTATCTTTCATGTACCATTTGTTGATAAATATGTAATAAAAATTCAGTTTTCTCTCTATATTATTTTGAAATCTGAAAATATGGCTCTACAGTATTAGTTCAAAATGTTTGGGCTTGTTTTCATTAATTCTACCTGGATTTTATTAGTTTTCTAGGCATTTGACACTTGAAAATTTCATTTTTTAACATGGCATATTGCTTTAGTTACAACATGGCATTAAAATAATCATGTTAGTGCTTTTAATATATATAGATTTAAAAAATATATTTTATTAAAGAATATTTCTAACACTTACAAAAGCAAAGAAAATAATATACTGAAGCCCTATATACCCCCTACACTTACAAAAGCAAAGAAAATAATATACTGAAGCCCTATATACCCCCTACACAAAAAAGTATAGATTGCTTTTTTGAAGTTCCTTGTATCAGTTCAGGGTTTTGTCAGTTTAAAAAATAAAATTCATATGTTTATAAATTAACTGCCTAGCTAAATAGACTTCACATAATAAAATACTCAACAGGAAATTTTCTCATCACTTACTGAACTCAAAGCTTTTTTAAAAAAGCTTCTGCTGCATCACGAACATACTTAGAACATTTTCATTGCCGTCAAGTCAACTCTTCTCTGTTGATAGAAATTTGCATGACATCAGTGACTGGGGGAGTCATGGTTCCAGATCAGAAGTTTTTGATAAGGTTTCTATTTGTAGGTGTTATTAATTTTAGTGTTTCAAGCCTAGTTCTCTGATTTAACATTTTATTCTGGCAACTGTGTTCTTTCACTAGTGGAAAAATATACTGCTCTTTTTTTATTGTGGCTTTTATATGCATAAGAATGTTTGTTCTGATTCACACTAGAGACTCAAAATAACATTTCCAGTTTACTTATGAGCTAAGAGTATTTGCAAATCTAAACTGAAAACAGACAGTCTTTCAGTGTGTTTAGCAAATGTTTATAGTTTCTTTCTCTGCTGACACCAAATAATAAATATTGAACAAAGTCCAAATATGTTTCTTGAGCATTTCTGTAAATAAAAAGTAAACAAAACTATCATTTATTTGCTTTTATAGCTATTTTTATAATGAAAGATAATACATTTAAGTATAATTTAACAAATTACCCTATCATTTTTTTGTAAAACAATTACCATGAGTTCTATTTCATAGATTTTTAAATTAATAAAGGGGAAAAATGCTTTTAAGTTCTTAGCTGAATTGTTTAGAACGTTCTGGAACAATAGTTTTCCACCCGATTGGTGAGCTATTGATGGGTGATGAAATCAGTTTTTTAGGTTAAATGCTGCATTTTTAAAAGAGTGCAATAGAATTGAGTAAAGAAAATAGTAGAGTACATAATAGGCATGTCATAAAGAGTAGATATCTTGTGAAAGCTTTGTTTTTGTTTTAGGCATTTATATGTAGTTGGTCATAGTGTAAAATATGCATCAAACTGAGGGTTTTGGTCAAATCAGTTTAACTGCCTGTATCGAAGCAACTTTAGTTCTTCAATAACAAATTTGAGCCTCACTCTTGAACTTAGTCTAATGTTTCCAATCGTATTTTGATGAACCATAGAGTACTTTAAAGATAAGTACTGTTAATCTGAAAAATAGTGGAATTTGGGTTTTACAAGTTTTAATTGAATATTGGCTTTGTGTATTAAACATTTTGTCTTTATATTAAAATGCTTGTGACTCACTATTGATTTATCTCTAAGTTTTCAGTTTATTCTTCATAACTGTAAGACAGTGTCAGTCATTCTTGATATATTTTGACAGGAAACTTCCCACTGATAGGAGTAAATGTATTGATACAGGACAGAAAAAGTTGTGATGTTAAGAAATAGTAAGGTTCTGTTAATTTTATTAATTTATCATGACCTGACAAGGTACTTTCCCAATGAGATGATGTATAGTAAATAATGCCAGTTCTCTCATTCTGAATGCAATTTAAATCACTAGTTTATGCTTAAATGTCTGTAGTTGTTAATAAAAGATTAATTATATTACTTTGGGATCAAAGAATAATTTTTAAAAATTTTTTAGTAATCGATCATTCATGTATTTAATGACTGTGCCTTGGTTTAACATTCTGCTAAAGCACCAAAGGTGTGATTCTTCCTTCATGAAGCTAGCATTTTTGCTAGAGACAAAATAAGTGATCACAAAATACATGAACTCCTTGAAGTCAATAATGATGAATATTCATATTTATAACTGTTAAACCATTAAGAGTTCTTTTAACAAAATCTCAGTAAGTACTATTGAATGAATGGATGATTGAATTAGTTAATTTAAATAATGTGGGGGAAACTGGCATTGATCATGAATTTAACATGTAGTCTGACAAAGGATGCAGTAACATGAGCTCAAGTTGTTTAAAAAGGTTTTAAAGGAGATTGCACTACAGCTGAATTTTATTTTATTTTATTTTTAAAGATTTATTTATTTGACAGAGAGATCACAAATAGGCGGAGAGTCAGGCAGAGAGAGAGGAGGAAGCAGGCTCCCTGCTGAGCAGAGAGCCCGATGTGGGGCTTGATCCCAGGACCCTGAGATCATGACCTGAGCCGAAGGCAGAGGCTTTAACCCTCTGAGCCACCCAGACGCCCTACAGCTGAATTTTAAAGGATGGATAGGGATGGGTCTAGACTAGGGAGACTGCATGAGCCAAACAACTGTCATGAGCTAGATGTATTTGTAAAACTTGCCTGTCCCTATCATTTTTTTTTGCTCAAAGGAAAACAACTCTCTTCATAGACTTAGATGCCTGAGTGGTTGCGGTAGGCAGAAAAACAACCCTTTAAAGTTGTGTAGACACGAATCCTCAGAACCTATGAATGTTACCTTATGCATAAAAGGGACTTTGTAGTTATGATTAAGTGTATGGACTTTGAAATGGGGAAATAACCCTAGACTATCCAGGTGGGCCCAAATTAATGACCTAAGTCCTTAAAAGCATGGAAATTTTCTGGCTGTGGTCAGAAGTTTGACAAAAAGAGGAAAGAGTCAAACTGTGAGAGAGACTTCACTCACCATTACTGGCTTTGAAGATGGGGAAAGAGACCTTGAATGTGGTTGCCTTCTGCAAGCTGGGATCAGTTCTCACCTGACAGCTGAGAAGGAAACAGGGTCGTCTGTTCTGCAGTCACATGGAACTGAATTCTCTCAACAACCTGAATAAGCACAGAACTGGACCCTCTAGAGCCTCCAGAAAGGAATGGAGCCAACTGGCGACTTTCTTGGTGACACCTCTGTCAGACTTCCAACATATAGAGCTATAAGATAATCTGTATTGTTTAAGCTAGTAAGTACTTTGTACCGGGGGAGGGGGGAAACTTAGAAAAAAATTGTAGCTGAGAAAACATGAGGTAAGTCAGGGGTGAATGTCCATGATGGTCTAGGTACAAAAACAAAGTAACAGAGAATAAGGAACTAGGAGCTACCAAAGGATGGTTGTTAGAAGTAAGATTCAAACAGGTGTACAGAAAAGAGAAGAGACCTCACTATCCTTGATGGAAAGAGTGGCCCCATTGCAAATTCCAGTTCCCATTGTAATTCATATATATTCTTCCCACATACCTCCTTTTCTTTGGGTAATTTAAGGGACTCTTCGTTTAAAACCCAATAAGCCTAAATAAGGCATGAATGTTATCTGAGAGTGTCTTTGACAAAGCCAGTGTAAACAGTTTAATGTTGAGAATTCAGAAAAGGGACACTGGGCCAAAAAGGGAGAAAGAAAGCCATAGAAGATGGAAGAATAGCCCACAGAAACTCAAGACTTTTCATCTATGAAAGCACACTGAGAAATTATACCTTGACAGGTAACTTGTCCCAGGCCAGTATCATTTCATAAGAATAATAAATTCAGGAGAAGGACTGCACAATGATGGGTAGTTCTCTCTTCTTTCTGTTCTACAGTGTCTTAAGAGTGAGGGCCTTGGTGACCTTGACAGTCGGTTCAAGGTTCAGGCAACTGATAATAACTGTGATTGGTGTTAATAGGTAACAACCTATTGGTTTGACCATCCTTTTCCAGGTAGTTAACCAGCTTTGAAATCTACCACTTAGACCATTCTACCCATTCATTCCTTTCCTCCTTTTCTTTTCCCCACAATTCTTACTGTGGCCTGATGATATCTCTATTTGCCAGCAACAGGACTCTCCTTTCTCTCAACTTTTCCATCTAGTCCCACCTAGATAGAGCCCAACAATTATTTTTTAAAATTCCTTTTGATCTTGCTGCTTCCTGAGTCAGAAACTTTAAATGGTTCCTTGACATTTACAGGATCCTCCATAGTATAGCTTTCAAGGTACTCGGCAGCCTAGTTTCAACTTCCATTTATCATGCCTCATATCCCATTATATTGTTACAGAAATCATCTTCACCAGCCAACTTGGCTCATTCAGAATCCCCTAAATATGCCTGTTGGTTTCTTGCCAGAGTGTATTTCGCTCATCTCATTCCTCTCACCTTCAGGGAGCTCCCGGGCACAGGTTTGCCCATTCAAATCTTAGGCCTCTTTTGTTCAGTGTCTCTCAAATCAGGAAATGCTTTGTCTCTGGAAGATTGTGTACCTATTTCATCAATAGACAGTGAAAAAGAAACTTCAGAGCTCCAAGAGAACAAGACCAATTATGTAATATTCCCTTTCTTCCCTATCAGATGTGGTGTCAGATAATCTTGCATTTTTCCCATATCACTTTCATCTTTAGTCCTAAAGGTGGGACTTTGCAAATATCAGACAATCCTGGACTTCAAAACTGGATCAGACAGATGAGGCTAGGCCTCTGGCAAGGGGTGTTTTGACCCTTTGTTTTTCATTACTTTACCTGGGACAGAGATTGAGAGCTCCTGGTGAAATCAAATTACAACCTCAGTAGGTAAATGCCAATCCTTTGAATTGGTGTGGAAACATAGGGATACCTACCTATCTCCCTAATCAGTATTCAGGGACTTATACCTGGGAAGAGGATGAACACAGGGCCATAAGCAGCAGATGTGCTCATTATTCACTCTCAGAGCAGATCTGCAGGAATCATACAGGAAAGGACAGAGTGATCTTGCTTGGCAGTCTTGATAAAGGAAAATGATCATAATCTATTTTTTTCATCTTTCACATAAGAAAGAAAAATTGTTTCATGGTAATCTATGAGTTTTAGGATCAATTTGAGTGCTTTCCTGAGGATCCCTCAAAATACCTAGTTCTAAATCTAAATCCTTTGACTCTAATGTCTAAAATTTTCTAAATTCTGAACTCCAGAAGCTTATAGTAAGTACATAAAGCAGACATTAATTATTAATTGTGAGTGGCTAGTGTCACTTATTTATAGCCTTTCACTCTTATTTAAATTTTATGATGGGTTTTAATTATTGCCTATTTTGTCACACATCCTTATGAAAATTATAAGATACTTGAAAGTAGCCACTGCTCCTTATTTTTCACTGTATCTCCAAAGGTGTTCACCTAGAGCTTTCGTTCACATAACATTTACTGAGCATTTACTATGAATCAGGCACTGTTTTGGGTATGCACATCTTACCTATGTTAGGTTATTTTGCTCATTTCTGAAATGCCATTTAAAAATATATGTTAGCAAAAAGGCTGACTCAGAAAACTGAAGCCCAAAAAACTACTGGCCTGTTCCTTAAATGTTCACTGACATCTTTGCATTGGCTACAGAATACCTTAGGATATACCTGATTGGAGCAAAATAGTTCAAAGTTTAGGTGGAACAACAGAGATCTATTTTCACCAAGGTTTACATAAATTCCAGCACTGCAATTGAAATCAGAGTAGAGAGGATTCCAAGAACTTTATACCGGATTTGGTATCAGGTGATAGTCTAAATCAGTTGCTGATTTTATTTTACTGAAGGCTTGTTACCATGACTATCAATGTTTACTAGTGTCAGACTTGCTCCATTTTTGCAGGTCATTTAAAAAATTGGATAAGCAGTAGAATGATTTCAAGTGAGGATTTGAAGGGAAATTTCTGTGAGGATCCCTGAGAATAACTTAAATAATTTGTGGCAGCTGTGAACCATAGGGCTAATCCTATATGAAATGAAACTATCAGTAATAGGGTACATCTTTTTTAGCAAATGCTTCAGGAGGTAGGGACTAAGAGACAGATACAGTGAGAGGTTCTTAAAATAGTGGTGATTGGAAATTGATGACAACATTTCATTTATTTATAGGGGTTATTTAGAAGGCCATTAGTATTCTGCTTTTTCAGCCATAGCCATATACTTATAATCACCTCCATGGGAGGCATCACTCTTAAAAACAATCTGTAATTCAATGTATAATGTGTATAGTATGTGAATCTCTCATATTACAACACACAGATATGTATAATACAAAAGGAAGCTCCAGGGGAGTAATAGGAAATCTCAAGATGCAAGAAGTGATGTGGGAACTCTTAGGCAGAACAGTAGGAAATGGTGATACTGTGCCCCAGGGAGTATCGCTTTAAAGGAGGGGGGGCGGGGACAAGACGTGGCCTGAGTTCACAGGAGAGAAGGACCTAACACTGAGACTCCTGCATAAATCTGGGACCCTCCTAGTAAAAGGAGGTCTAAGAAAAATTTTGCCCTCTGCCCAAGGAAGCTGGTCATTTTTTTTCATACTCAGAGTAGAAAAAAAATTCTGTTGGCAATTGCAGCCCCTAGTTGGGCCATGCATGAATGTGGAGTCTGACTTAACATCATTGCAGGATATGGAGATCCCAAAGTGAAACACCTGAAACTTCCTGGGACCAGCAGAAGGAAACATGAAACCTCCCTCAGGGTTATTTCCACAACCCAGGGGTGGCAGACTACCGCCAGAAGATACAGAAAAGGTAAAAGTGGAAAAAAAAAAGACATTTTCAAACAAAGGGAGTCTAATATTGAAAAGATTCTGGCTGAAGAAGCCACAAGGGATCATACTTCACCACAAAGAAAATTGAACCCAGAAAGAATTTCTTACAGCTCTGTAGTAAAAAGACAAGGAACCCAATTTAAATATGAGTGAAGGATAAAAATAAATATTTCTTCCAAGAAGATAAACAAATGAATGAAAAGTAGGTGGAAAGATGTTCAACATCCTTACCCATTAGAGAAATAAACTATAGCCATTAGAAAAATGCAAACTAAAATCACGATTAAATACCACTCCATATTCACTAGGATGGCTATAATTAAAAAGACTGATAACAATAAGTGTCGCTGAAGACGTGGATCAGTTAGAACCCTCATACATTATGGCTGAGAATGTGAAATGAGGCAGCCATCTTAGGAAACAGTTTGGCAGTTAAACATATGAGATTAATCATATGTATTTCCACTCCAAAGTATATGCTTATAAAATTGAAAGCATATATTCACCCCAAAACTGGTACATGAATGTTGATAGGAGCATTATTCGTGATAGGTAAAGATGGAACAATTGAAATGTCCATCAACCGATGAACAGGTAAATAAAATGTGATGTATCTGTGCAATGGAACATTAAAATAAAAAAGGAATGAAGTACTGATACATGCTTCAACACTGATGAACCTTGAAAATATTAAACTAAGAGAAAGAAGCCAATCACAAAACCATATAGTTCATGATTCCGCTTATGTGAAAAGTCCAGAACAAGCAAATTCCATATAGATAGAAAGAATGTAAGTGGTTACCAGGGGTGGGGGTAAAGGGGGATGGAGACCAAAAGCTAATGGACATGGATTTTTTTTTGTCGGGGGGGGGATGAAAATGTCTTGATATTAAACACAACTCTGTTGTGTTGGGTTGGCAAAGAAGAAGAAGAAAGAAGAAGAAAAGCAACTTGTAATCCAATGTAAAATGTGTAGATTCAAATACTAGTGGTTTTCAGGGACTTATTGGGGCTAAATTTGGCCTTGGTAAAATAAAATCTGGTAAAATAAATAGTAGTATTAACACTATTATAATTAATTAATAGGAAAAATCAGTAATAATAAATGCATTACTCTGTAATTTATTATATTTTTAGTTTCCTTTGTATGTTTGTTTCACTAAACTATAGGAATGGTTTACAAATTAACTTTACAAATAAACAAAAACCACAATTACTACAGTATGGCCATAATTTTTAGTGTTAATTGGAAGTAAAAATGCAGAACAGAGGTCACTACAGGATGGTTCCTTTCTGCCAAGATGGTTGTTTTGTCCATTCCATCCAAGCAGTTTCTATAACAAAGTGTCACCAGCCATTGTGTACTGGAGCCTTCTCCAATAAGAGGGAAAACTGGATTGGTGCTCTGCTGGTTCACATCTTAATCAATGTTTCCTACTTTCTTTAGCATATGAGTTTTTCTAAGGCAAGAGAAGCATATTGTTCAATGAGAAGGGGAAAAAAAAGCTTGAATGTTATGCACTAATATGTTAGCGTATATAGTCAAATGAAGGACATTTTAAAAAGTTATAACACTCTCATTACTACATATAATATACCTAGAACATGAAAGAGTGCTAAGTAATCAGTACTGAACACAAATGGCAGAATCATAGTGCATTTGCAGGAGTAATAAACTGCTGGTGTTGATGCTTTTTACGTGATTCCTATGAGTTTATAACTCTTTTTATCTAAATGCTTTAGCTCTCTCAAGACCTGTTATTTTACACCGTAGGAATTATATAATTAATATGGGAAAGAATGATTCTACTGCATAGTGAGACTAGAAGTATATTGGTGAATACGGATAAATTAAAAACTAATTAATTTGAAATTTATGGACTGGTGGCCACTTAGGCTGTGACACATTGAATGCTTTAGTAAGCAACTGCATAATTCAACGGAAGTGTTAGTTGGAGTGAATGACAAATGTGGGGATGCAGGCCTCCTGTCATGAATACAGATGGAGCCAGAGGTGGCTTTTTTTTGTTAGTCATTATTTCATGATTTTATCTTATAAATTATATTATTTAATTGTATGAATTAAGACTGCTTGTTTTGTCTTTCTGGTCTATCCCTTTCAATTCTGATATCTAATTTAAGTTCTTTAGGAATTATTAACCACATGTTGTAGATGATAGGAAAATATAGCTCATTAAGTTTAATTAATAGTTCAGACTTATTAGCAATGGCTGAGTAATATGAAAGTGACTTCAGTAATGTATTTAATGTGTATGAACAATTCTAATTATTATTTTAAGAAATATCATCAACTCTGAGTGTTTGTGATTTAATACTATATTTATGGTCAATATTTTTTCTTATTTTTATAAATATTATGAGAAATAGATGTTAATACTTGTTGAATGATAGAAATAAATAAGTATATTATTGGAAAGTTAAAGAAATAGTGTAGACATTTAATTGAAGCAAATTTTTTGATCATTGATACTTTGAAATTGTGAAAGAGATGTTTACCTTGATCATTTCCAAAAGTTTTTGAGGGTATGAATGCAAATAAGCTAGTTTTTTATTGCATAATTTCATTACTGGAATACCACAGTATAGCAAATACCTTGTCATTACTATTTATTATAACACTGTTGTTGGAAAAGGACCACCGATTCAGATATTGGCACCTCTGTAAATGTCATTGCATGAAGGCAGGGTTGAACACTCACAGTAAAGGATTGAACAGTGAGAGACCCAGTTCTTAACAACTCAAAAGAGCACATTGGCTTTTATGCCTCTGTATACCAAAAGCTCCTCTAACATTTACCTCGTACCAACTACAGGAGAATAGACAATGGGTCTGTCCCTGAGAAGGAAGTAGTGGCAAAAATAGTGGTCCATGGGAATGGTGATGCTGAGACTCATCATAAAAGAACAGATTTCAAAGATGCTACTTGAAAGATTCTTGATGACTCACATTAGAAGAAGTCAAATAGAAATTTGAATAGAGAGTAATATTTGAAATTTTGAAAATAGAGGTTAATATTTGAAAACATAAGTCTTGGAAATAATTGTTCAGAGAAGAAGGGGAAGGATACTAATATTGAAGAACTATAAAGGGATTTTGGTTTGTTCAAGGGGCTACAACATTAGGGACCTTTTATCTTGTTCTCAACTGACCGCCTGACATAAGGATCATATATATATGTGTGTATGTATCATGTTCACCTATCTGTCTATAAAATATTACTATGCAATGTACTGGCTTAAGGATGAAACTGACACTATACTATTCATATAGAATGTCTCACTCAACATTCTCATTCTTTAAGATTTATTTATTTTTTAAGGGGGGGACGAAAGAGAGAAAATCCAAGCAGATTCCCCGCTGAGCATGGACCAGCCCCCCTCCCCATGCAGGGCTTGATCCCAGGACCCTGAGATATGACCCGAAATCAAGAGTTGGATGCTTAATTGTGCCACCCAGGAGCCTCTCAACATTTTCATTCTTAATTATTAATATTTAAAATGGAAAAGTAAAAGAAATTCCTTGTACATCTCTTAAAGTTTTGAAGATAAGAAATTAAGCATGTTTAAAATTTAAAAGTAATTTTTACTGCCTGAGTTTAACAAATTACAGTGAATGAATTAACTTACAGGTAGATCAAGGGATCTCATGGGATGCAAGTGTGAGCACAGTTTTATGGAGCTGAGTCTCAAACTCTGCCATAAATTCACAATGTGATTAGGGATATTATCTCTATTTAATTCATTGTGTCTTTCCTTACTAAATTTTTAAAAAGTACACAGATTTTTTTTTCTTATAATGTTATAAGAAATCCATTTTTGCTGTAGACTTCACATGATTAAAATTAAATGTCTTTAATTTTGTCTCTTATGTTTGTATTTTTGTTGAAAGAGTGTATCCCTCTTTTCAAAAATTTTTATGTCCAACTAGGTCACAGACTACACACGTGAAACTAGAAACATACAATCCAGAAATACCATTAAAAATTAATAAGAATGCCATTCACATTATCATTTAAATAAAACATTAGAAGACTAAAGTAACATAGAAACTAAAATTATGAAACTTCTAAACTAATCACATGAGTCTTTGAAAGTGGGCCTTTTCTGGGGGCATGTGGGTGGCTCAGTCAGTTGAATGTCGTCTGACTCTTGGTTTCGGGTTCGGGTCATGATTTCAGGGTCCTAGGATCGAACCCTGTGTGGGGCTCCATGCTCAGGATGGAGTCTTCTTGTCCCTCTCCTTCCCCTTCTGCTCTACTCCATGTGTGTATGTGTGTGTGTGTGTGTGCGCGCACGCGTGTGTGTGTGTGTGTGTGCGTGCACGTGCGCACGCGCCTCTGCACGCTCACGTACTTGACTGCCATTACTGGTTTTGAAGATGGGGGAAGGTAGGTTGCAGCAAGGAATATGGATGGCCTCTAAAAGCTGGAATCAGTCCTCACCTGATAGCCATGAAAGGAACAAGGGACCTCATTTCTGCAGTCCCATGGAATTAAATTCTCTCAGCAACCTGAATTAACAAGGAAATGGATTCTGCCCTAGAGCTTCCAGAAAGAGAGCTCACCATGTGACACCTTGATTTTGGCTTGGGTGAGAACTATATCAGAAACCATAGAAGAGAATCCTTATAATCTAGGGATTAGACAAAGATTTTTCCAGTGTGACCGAAAAAACACATAAAAAATAAAAAATGATAAATTGAACTTTATCAAAATTGCTTTTCAAAAAATATTAAAAAAAATAAGACATGACAAGCTAGGGAGAGACTGGAAGAAAATATTTTGAAATGTATATCTGATAATGGAATTATATTCTAAAATCTGTAAAGAACTTTTTAAAAAAAATTTTTTAAAGATTTATTTATTTAGAGAGAGAGAATGAGTGGGAGGAGCAGAGAGGGAGAGAGAATCCAAGGAGACTCCTAGCTAAGCACAGTTAAGCCCCAACATAGGGCTCGATCTCACGACCCTGGGATCACAACCTGAGCCAAAACCAAGAGTAGGGCACTCAACTGGACACTCAACTGACTGTGCCACCCAGGAACCTCAAGACTCACTTTTTAAGAGCAGTTTTAGGTTGACCATAAAATTGAGAGGAAGGTACAGAGATTTCCCATATACTCCTGCCGCCACACATGCATAGCTTCTCCTATTGCCAGTATCATTCACCAGAAAAAAAAAATTTTTTTTAATTGTTCGGGGTTTTGTTTTGTTTTGTTTTGTTTTACCAAGAATGAAGCTACAATAATGCATCATAACCACCCA
Organism: Ailurus styani; assembly: GCA_002007465.1. Classification (NCBI taxonomy): domain Eukaryota; kingdom Metazoa; phylum Chordata; class Mammalia; order Carnivora; family Ailuridae; genus Ailurus; species Ailurus styani. The sequence goes on from LNAC01000095.1 coordinate 186,148, forward strand.
AAGTCCATAGGTTACCATAGAGTTTATTCCTGATATTTCACATTCTATGGGTTTGGATAAATGTATAATGACATATATCCACCATTATAATATCGTACAGAGTATGTCGCTGCCCTAAAAATCCTGTGTGCTCCACCTATTGGTTTCTCTTCCCCCACCTCCACCCTGGCAAAAACTGATCTATTGGCTGACTATAATTTTAGCTTTTCCAGAATGTCATAGTCAGAATCACATGGTAGGTAACTTTTTCCAGATGGGTTTGTTTCACTTAGTAATATGCATTTAAGGTTCCTGTGTGTCTTTTCATGGATTGAAAGCTCATTTCTTTTTAGAGTTGAGCAACACTCCCTTATATGGATGTACCACAGTTTATTCATTCATTCACTTCCTGAAGGACATCTTGGTGGCAATTATGTATAAAACTACTAAAACATTCATGTGTGGGTTTTGTGAGGATATAAGTTTTCAATTCATTTGAGTAAATAATGGATACTATCCAGCAATAAATAGAATGAACTATGTATTGATGCATGTAACAACATAAATGAATATCCAAAATGTTGTCCAAGGGAAAGAAGCTAGCCACAAGAGACTACAGACTGTATTATTTCACTTATTCTGAAACCCTAGGAAAAACAAAACTGTACAGAAAGAAAGTAGATCTGTGGTTCCCTGCTGTTGGAGGTAGACGTGGGAACTGACTATAAATGAACAAAAGGCAATTTAGGGTGATGAAAGCATTTTAAAACTATGTTCTGGTGATAGTCGCATAACTGTATAAATGTTCTAAAATCAAATTGTGTGCTTAAATTGGTGATTTTTATGGTATTAAATTAATTCAATAGAGCTGTTAAAAATTATTAAGCTATCCTCAAAATGAGATTTAGAAGATTATTTTCTGTTATAGTGGGAAACATGTGTATTTGTTTAATTAAAAGAGAGACATTGGAGGCAAAAACATCTATCTGGAGAGAAGGCTAGCAGGCTCCCACCTGTAAGATTTCAGAGTAGCTTTCATGGACTTAGTAAATTTGCTGTGATGGAACATCTGGCCAAGAAACCTGATTTTATCAGTACAATGAGAAATTCCATTGTCACATGGGCCACAATATTAGTATACACATAACTTGTTAATTTACCACTATAGACAGAACTACACAGCAGGCGAAATGACAATTTCCCTTATAATTGAGGAAAAGCAGAGGCAATAATTTCAGCTTACATGAATAGCTCATAAGCTATATCATAATCAGAAAATTTCTTGATAAACAGACTCAAAACTAGTGCAGTTAATTAGATAAAGTTGATACTTATTGGTATCAGGGTACAATAGCTCGTTCACTCTGTTTCACAACAGGATGGCCTTTCCATGGCCAACTAGCCCCCTCAGATGATACAAATATAAATAGAGATATAGATAGAGGGATAGTTAGTTTGCTTGATTGATTCTCTTTCCAGCAATTATTCAGCCTACTTAGGTGGATTTGCATTTTTCAGCACTGAAAATTAATTTGATAATCATAATCTTTTATAGTCAGAGGGAGAATTTATTGCTTTTTATATTAGTTATATTTTACTACATAATCAAATCTTAGTACCCTAAAACAGCAAACATTTATTATCTCAGTGTTTGTAAATTAGGAATCCAGGGTCGGGGTGCCTCTGACTCAGAGCCCCTCACAAGGCTGCATTCCAATCATCTCAAGGTCCTACTGAGGGAGTATCCACTTCCATGCTCACTCAGGTGTGGCCCTTGGCAGGACTCAAGACCTCTTTGGCTGTTGGCCAGGTACTTGCCACATGGGCAGCTCACAATATGGCATCTGGCTTCCCTCAGATCAAGTACGCAAAAGAGCAAGAGGGACATCCAAGTAGAAGTTGTTTTGTTACTCATCCCAGAAGTAAATCCTTTTGCCTCTGCAACACTGAATTCAAGAGAAATGAGTCACTAAATCCTACTCGGGGGGAGAGGATTACACAAGGGTCTAAATGCAAGGAAATGGGGATCATTGGGGCTCATCTTAGAGGATGATGACCACATTTTTGTTTACATGTTTTGGGAACAGCCTCACTCTGGCTGCTGACATCTTTCGAAATTTCATCAATGGTGAAAATACACAGTTCCTACAAAGAAAGACTGAGTAAAATGTATGTGTAAGATTCTTTTTTAACAGCTGAAGAGCAAAATCCTTTTCATTAAAAATCACACAATATAATGATAAGGAAAGATAGAGGAGATATATTTTGTTCAGTTGGGGGAGAATAAGAGGTACAGGGTTACTTAATAGCATAAGCATCACATTCCCATGGACAGTATTACTGTCTGTTTTTTATTTAGCATTAGTCTGCTGGAAGATAGAGAAACTTAAATAAGCAACTATAGAAGAGACACCATTCTTGTCTCTCTTTTCCATTATCTTCTTCCTTTATTCTTTCTCATTCTAAAACTCATACCCACTTTGTGATTAGTTAATAAGCAGAACACACATTTCCCCCCATTAAGCTGTTTTGAAGCCTCCCAGATCCAGGGGTCATGGTCAAATGCCAAGAATGAGATTTTGCTCAAATATAAAAATGAAACATGAATTTTTAAAAAATCTTAATACTTAGGACGTGGTAGAGTGTTGGTGGTGATGCATGTGTCTGCCTTAGTTCAGGAAACCGTGGATAAGTCTGAGTAAATGATCTTACTTTTTCCCCTTCTTAGTTTTTTTTTAATGATTTTTTACTATTATTTTGCTTTACCATTTAATATGAGTGTAATTAAAATATGATAATTTAGAAAGAAAATAAATGAATGTTCTCCCTTGGTTAACTTCAGGAAGCTTAGCTGTATATTCAGTATTTAGTACTATGTCTGATCAGTACTCAGTATTCAAAGCTAAGGTTCCTTCTTAGGTATATTTAGCTTAGTGGCTGAGAAGAAAGAATAGAATTTTTATTCTTGAAAGTAAAATTAAACTCGCACATTTTTTATTCAAGATTTCCTTTTTGAACACTAAAGCAAATCAACAACTTTTTCTTAAATCTCATAGCTGACACTGATTAAAGTTGCTGACACCATGAGAGACTATTCCGTTGGTGTTGATATTTATGTATTATTCAGGAATTGTATGCCTGTAAGTCATGGAAATCCAATTCAAACGAGCTTAGGCAAATTTAAGATTTTATTGAAAGACTTCTCTATTGCTGAAGAGAGAATTAAAAAGTAAAACTGTATGTATGTCTGGAGCCCTGTCAAGGCTCTTTCTGTCTTATCTCTTCTCTCTAGATTTTCAATGTAAGGAGATAGTCTTTAAAGATCCACAACTTAGATCTCTACTGCCAAAATGAAAAATCCCAGAGATATTATCTTAAAGCTCAGATTTGGTTAGGTGGTTCACCCTGGAACAGTCACCTGTATCCAGAGGATCAAGATCCTGTAATGGGCCTTACTTAGGTCTGGTGTTTCTCTTGGACCAGTCCGCTACAACTTAGCAGGCAGTATAATAATACATGAACATTATGAAAGTTATAAATCAATGTCTTCTGGATTTTAATATATTTTGTTTATTTTTTGGACATTTTTATAGTGAATTCTTTTGAAAGTCTAATAAATATTCTCAGTTCTCCATACTTGCACTGTGATGTAAGATAGTAGAAGGAGGAACAGATTTCAAAGGAAGGAAAGAATGCTGGGAAATTTTAAAAAATGCCATTTCATCTCTAAACCGCTCATGTTCTTGAAGACAGCCTGCTATTTGTTGAGTATGTTGTGCAAATTAAACCCAATCCAACCGGCTAGTGTATTTCATAACTGTGTTGGGAGATGGTGAGTATATGTAAGTTGGATACCAATGTTAGAGTGATTTTATTTTATTTTATTATTATTAATTTTTTAATGTGGGGCAAAGGGACAGGGAAAGAGAGAATCTTGCACAGCCTCCATGCCCAGTACGTGAGCCTGATGTGGGGTTCGATCTCACAACTCTGAGATCATGACCTGAGCCAAAATCAAGGGTCGGATGCTTAACTGACTGAGCCACCCAAGCACCCCAGATACCAATATTAGGGATTTTATACGAACAGTTTAAATTTCCCAAACCAGCTCTAATTTTTCTTAATTGAACATGCATTTCTTTCCCAAGGATAGTCTTTGGAAAGATGAAATACAGTCTAGTAAGTTTTTCTAATTTCTCAGCAAGTTCTTTGCAGATGTCATGCTTGAAATGAGTTAGCGAGGATTCAATGGCCTTGAGCCAGTCTTTATATTTTGGGTCCAAAAGGCAAAAATTGAGTTTACTTTTACAAACTCTTTTAAAAAATATGATATCATTCATCTCCCAGCTTATTAGCGTACACTCCAGTGACATATAAGAAATCATATTGTTTTTATCGTTATGCATGTAATCTTAAAACTGTGCAATCTCTATATATTATGTAATATGTATCATCACTTTTGAAGTCAGAAGAGCCCATTGATAATAAGCTGTTTTGTTTTTTGTTTCTTTGTTAAAATTTATAATATTTTGGAAAGAAGATGAACTTTGGAGACTGACTTTGAATCCAGCTGACCTCTTATTATATTAGCCAATGTGAATGTGGACATGATTCTCACTGTCTTTGCATCTCAAATCATCGTATACTCAGTTGCATTGCTGGGAAGGTTAAGTGCTATTGCATGTGTAAGGCAGCTTTGTGGACCATAATGAGGCTCAGCAAATGTGATTTCCCTTCCATATCCTAATTGACTCTGGTTTCCATAGCTTTACTACACTGCACTTTACAAAGTACTTTCCTGTAATCTGTGCTTTTTTGCATCTCACAATTTCTTTACGTGGTAAGAAAAGAGAGCTGCTATCTTCATTTTGATTCCTTTTGTTTCTCAACTTGAAAAACAAAGTTGAAAATAGTAAGATATTAAGTATACTTCTGGAAAGTTTATTAAAATGCATCTGAACTAGGCCTGCTGCCGTCATCCTATTGAATCAGTCCTTAGGTCCTTCTATGCGGACAGCAGTGGCATCAAAAAGAATTTAAGGAGAATCACAGGGCAATGAAGAGGGGAGTGTCACATCAGGTATGATATTTAAATTGGGCTAAATTTGGACATGCTCTAGATATCCTTCAGGGACAGGGAAGAACAATATAGTGGTTAGAGAATAAGAGAGATTTATATTTGTACCTCAGGGAAGTTCAGACTTTTCAATAAAGCAGTTCTAATTACTAGATTTATATATATGTTAAAACACATATTTACCCTCTGTTGTCACCATTTTTTTCCCCTAAAAAATAAAGGTAATGCTGACATAATAGTGAAGAAAGCCACAGTTATCCGAAGAACAAGGATTGCTGTTCAGCTCTGTGTCTTTTTGTAGCTCTAGTACTTCTTCGGTATTTATGCAACACTTGTCGTGGTTAGGACAATCTTCCTAGTGCTGGGGTTTCTGCAGCCAACAAAACAAATAAGTTTTACACCCATATTAGGGAATTTATATTCAAATTTGGGAAGAAATTCAGCAAACAATGAAATTCGGAAATAAAGGAATTTCAGGTAGGAGTAAGTGCTATGAAGAATGCAAATTAAGTGTATTAGCTTCGTTTGGCTATTAATGGCTTAAGGCAGCACAAGTTCATATTCTTAAAGTTTTGGAGGTCAGAAGTCTAAAAATCAAAGTGTTGGCAGGGCTGTTATTTCTGGAAGCTTCAGGGAAGTATCCGTTCCCTTGCCTCATTGGGTTGCTGGAGATCCCCTGTGTTCTTTGGCTCACACTACCTCCCTTACAACTCTCTAGTCTCTCATTTCAATCATCTCTTCCACTAATGATTTTGAACTTCTTGCCTCCTTTTTACAAGAACCATTGTGATTATATTTGGGGTCAAATTAGATAATCCAAAATAGTCTCCTATCTGAAAATCCTTAGCTTAATCTCATCTGCAAAGTCCCTTTTGCCATATAAAGTAACATCACAGGTTCTTGGGATCAGTTCATGCACGTTTTGGGTTGGGGCCATTCTTCAACCTACTGGGTGAAGTTACTTGAGAGAATGATTTAGAATGAGAATGATTTGCCGTCCAGATAGGGGTAATATGTCTGAAGTGGTTGAACTGAGGTTTAAGTGCTGAAAGAATATATATTTAAAGCTTTTGTGTGTGGTAAACTACTCAATGTGAAAAAATACCTTCTTTGCACTTGGCCACCATTTTTTTAGTGGAATCAAGATCGATCAAATTGCGGGGTGCCTCAGTGGTTTCATCAGTGGATTGGGCATCTGCCTTTGGCTCAAGTCATGATCCTGGGGTCCTGGGATGGAGCCCCACATCAGGCTCCCTGCTCAAGAGTCTGCTTCTCCCTCTTCCCTGGACCCTCCCCCTGGTTCCTGTCCTCTCTCTCCCAATCATATGAATAAGTTAAGGAAAAAATATTTATTAAAAAAAAAAGATTGATCAAATTGCTGAATAATGTGTTGTGGTTGTAATTTCCTCATCACCAGGAACTAGTGTTGAGGGTCCTCAGGAGTGGGAGAGAGACACAAATCTTGGGTCTTAATAGTTGTACTGGTGAGTGAAAATCTTATCAGTTATATGAGTTTAGTAATTAACATTGTAGTGGCTTTCTCTGCAAAGAGTTATTGGTCCATATGAGAAGATAGAGCCTACTGATTTCTCCTGACTACAACATTAAATTTCTGTCTCAGTCATGAATATATAATAATACTCTTCTGTTTGCCCTTGAAAGCTTTCCACAGTAAAATATTTACATTAAATCTCAGCAATTAATGATATCTCTGAAGTCACTAGACAGGAACTGCTCACAGGGCAGAGAACAATATGTTGAACTTTCCACAGAGAAAGTATTGATGTAGAGATATTTTTAAAAATTTCATTGAAAGGTAAGTTGTAATATATTGACTTATTTTCCCTGAAACACCAGAATACACAATGCCGTATACATAGCAAAATATGTTTATGTACCCAATCTAGGGAGTTGGAAATTTTCCTTTGGAAATATCATAAGAAACTTGGTAATATCTTTTTATTTCTGGATTTAACACCATATACACAATGAATACCAGACACATTAAATAACCCGAACCCTGACTTCATCTTTGTACTGATCTTGGTTTCCTGAACACAGCATACCTCAGCTTTGAAGTCATAGGACCCAGAATTACAGTGGTGAATACGAGGTGATCCATACAATTTCTTGAGGGAGAAAATTTGGGTTGAAGTTTCTTATGTATGCAATTTTCAGGCTAGAAGAGGAATGGTGTGTTCCTTCCCATAAGTGGTTAGTCTGCCTGAAAATAAATCTTTGGGGAAGAGAGAATACATTTTTTGTTGTGATCCCATGAGGTAAAAACAAGGAGAGTAGTCAAACTGCTTTTTTCACTTAGGTTTATTTTCCAGCTTTAAAACTCTGGGATGCTGTGAGTCTGTATTTTCACACTTTGATGTGCATGAGGACAAGGCACGTTATCACCAAGACAGAGACTAGTGTGAAGGGGTACAGCTGCACTGAGAGCTACGCAGCATGTTCATTAGCACTGAAAAAGGTGGTAACACACATATAAGGAGATTTTTCCTAGGTCTAAACCATGGCTTGATTTCTAAGTCTTATTCCGATACAAGACCTAACTTGTGATGGGAGATCTAAGCGGAGTAGTTTCTTAAAACCCCTTAGGACAATGGAATATCCTAAATATCCCTGGAGAATTTCTAGATATATGAACAAACACAAAGCTATTTCAGATTTTTTTTTCTCATATTGATTTAATCATGTTAGTTTTGCTCTCTCACCCTTTAGTATCATTTTCCCTTGCAGGGAAAAGTGGAATGGGATGTTTGATTATCTCCACACTTACCAAACACAGCTGTTTGAGTGTATTTTTTTTCCCCAAAAATGACTTAAGAAGTGTAGGGTTTTACAACCTATGAATGAAAGAACTTAGTACTGTAAGCCAAATGAAACTCTACCCAGAGTGTCCTCTCTTGAGTGTGTTTTGCTGTATAATTGCACTCCCCTGATGTTTGCTCTACCCTTCTTTCTGGTATTCTTTTCTTCAAACTAGCGTATGAATTATCAGACTATTTCTGGAAACCTCAGCAAGAGCTAGTCTGTCCTAAAGACCCATCCTCCAACTTTTGTTCTTTAATCATCTTCCTGAAAACAGGAAAATAATAAGAGTAATATCATGTATGGTGGCTAACATAACAATAAAAATTAAAATGAAAAAATAATAATTAAAGAGTAATATCTTTTATACCCGAAATATATATATGAATTAAGTTAACTGATATATATATATATATTACCCTAAGCTTACTCTCTCCCTTTATACCATTCCAAAGGCCTCCAGTGACTTCTTATTTTACTTGAACAAAACTTCAACTCTGGCATGATCTAGCATCTGCCTTTCTTTTCTGTTTCCTCTTAATTCCACTCTTTTCTGTGTACCCTGTGCTTCAGCCATGGAGGTATCCTCTCAGTTTTCCAAGCATACCATGTTCTTTGCTGCCTCCTGAATTTACACATGGCGTCTCTTCTCCTGGGATCTTCTCCCCCAGTCTGGTATGTATCTGGCTTCCTGTTATCTTTCAGGGCTTTTCTAAGGAAGTACATTCTCAGAGAGACCTTCCTCTCCTAGGAACCTTAGCTGAGTGGCTCCTCTCTGTTATCTTCTGTAGGTACTGTATGGCCTATGTCCACTATATAGCACTGAGAAAATTATGTGTCTATGTATTTGTTAAGTCAATTGCAGCCCCTCTTTCTCTCTAGATTATAAGTTCCACAAGGTCAGGGACCTTATCACTTTGTTCCCTAGTACATTCCCAGTGCTCAGTAGTATGGCTGGCAAATAGTTAATTGCTAAGGCATAGATGGATGAATTAGTAAGTAAAAAAACAGTAATAATTTTTTTCTTTCTCTTTACTGTGTATTATCATCCCTTTCAAACTGTGAACTTTTTGGTCTATTGGGAATAAAAGGGCAGCAGGATGTGGGGGGATGGGAGATGGCTCATAACTTAAAGGTGCATCCCTCAACTACTCCAAGAACCACATATTAGCAAGGTCCTATTTATTGATTTGTTTTGCTCTTTCTATTGAAGTTGTGGTATTGATCAAAGGAGAATGTTGTTTTAATAGCTAAGGAGCAGGCATCCAAGGAAGAGACAAAATAAAAGTATGTGAGGTCACCCAAATCAGTTGACTGTGTATAGATCACCCATACTTTATGGGTTAGGCCAAATACATAAAGAGAAATGACAGAATGCTTATGATTTTTAAGTTTTCAAAAGTGAGGTGAGGCAGGAAAACCCTTGAAACTTGACAGAATGGAGAAGAACATTTAACTAAATGTGAATTATATTTCACTCTTGGTTGGCATAGAAGTCAGACACCTCTCCTGTTTTTAATAGCATTATAATACAATATTCCACATATAAATATGGTAAACAGTAACTAGAAGTGCAATCATTGGTATTCCAGTTAGCTTCTTTTTGGGGAAAAAAAGAGTTTAGAGAATAGATTTAGAAAGAATTTGTGCTACAATGAATGAGAGTGATGTGCAAATTTTGAATTATGTATAAAAATGTTAACCTGAGCCTGCTGTTGGATATTTTCCCTGCATAGTGCTGACCTGTTGATTTTTCTCTTGACTTTAGTCAAGTTGTTGTAGGCAAAAGTCATGTATTTGCACATCTGTGTTATCTGAGGAAGAAATTGGAATATGACATTGCAACTGGTAAAAAGAATTTAGGTCTTCATATAATCACTGAATGAATCTTGGAGCCAGACATAATTTTAGTGATCAATTAATATTCTTAGGATTTACACCACAGTTAGTTGGACTAACTATTATTTGTAGCTAAAAGCATCTCTTACAAATCTGTAGCTCTTATTATCACCTGGGATTCCAGACCTACTCAAGACAAGGTCGGGGAAAACATATCTAAGAGATTCAAAATTTACTCAGAGGTAAAGACTAGGAACACAGATGATGTCATATAATTCTCATGATGAGTGAAATGACAGAACCCCAGATATAAATACATATTCTAGTGGAATAACAAAAGGTGTTGGTTGTATTTATTAAATGGAGCATTACTTCTGGACAATTTAAAAAAATAAAAAGAGGGCGCCTGGGTGGCTCAGTGGGTTAAAGCCTCTGCTTTCGGCTCAGGTCATGATCTCAGGGTCCTGGGATCGAGGCCCGCATCGGGCTCTCTGCTCAGCAGGGAGCCTGCTTCCCCCTCTCTCTCTGCCTGCCTCTCTGCCTCCTTGTGATCTCTCTCCCGCTGTGAAATAAATAAATAAAATCTTAAAAAAAAAAAAAAAAGAAATTGCAGGACAGCAAATTAAAGAAATCAATGAAAATAAGATACCATTCTGTAATACAGAATGTAATTTTGTTTTAAAAGCTGAAAAAAGAACAATACATTAAATAGTTGCAAATACTTGACAAAGTAGGCTTTAGAGGATTATTCCTGTATGATAATAAAATGTGGGTAAAGAAAATATTACAATGAGAAGCAATCTCATTCAATGATAGGCATAAAGTCTTTCATTGCCCAGATTACCAGGTGTGAAAATATCTTATTTAGTAATACTATTTTCTTCCAATTCTCCATTATGAAAAAGGTTAGTTATTCTCAGAAAGTCAAGCAGTAATGCAGAAAATTGCTCTGCTTGAACGATTGCTTTTTAGCTGCTAAAGTTATCTGTAGTTCAACACTAGAGAAATGTATAATGTTAGGCCATATAAAGTTCATTTTTATTCTGTTATAATAGTGACGTTGGTGTTTTGTTTAACAAGCCAGTGCATTTCCAGCTAAATAATGTCATGTTTACATTCTTATATAAGTCACTTAGAAATATTTAAGGAGCAGTCATGTAGCTTTCAGTTTTTTCTTGTTTCCAGATGTTTTTGCTACTACATAATAGGATTGTCCAAGGAAAACTATGCAGGAATATAGAGAGACTTTCAATACAAAGGACTCATAGATCACTAACTGTATTTCACCTTATCGTCAGGTTAGGCATTTCCTAGAGATTTTTGGGTTAAAGGAGACTATGAAGTTATTAGTTGAAAGAGGCATGGGTTACAACTCATTTGACAGAGACCCTTCATACAACTCATAAAGGCAAAAGATAGTTGGGGCCAAGCTCTTTCATTATAACTAGTATTTTTTCCATTATCTAAAAATATCTACTTTGAATTATTTTAATTAGAGTGAGAGATATAATAATTTGGAAACCTAAAATTAGTGTCACTTCTAATGCTAGGGGCATATTCATCACAAGGGCTGCTTGGGTGTCTGTATTTAAACTGAAATATTCAAGTGAATTCCTTTCTCTATGGAAAAAAAAAGATAAAAATGTGAAATGCAAAGGAACAGAGAGTTGAAGAAGTAGTAGGAAAGGATAAATGAGAAGAGAGAAATATAATTGTATATGATGTTGGAGAGCAAAAACTTAATATATTTATTATTGTTTTTTAATTCTAGCACATTAATTTAGCCTTTATGAGCTTTTGTATACTGTTCAAATTCCAAACATGGCCCAATTTTATGCCTCTGGAACTTTGATCAAATCTATGATAACAGCAATAACTACAGTGATGCATTTCAGTGCTACAATAAAAAAATGTTTTTACATGAGTTCACAGATTTAAAAAGTTAAGTATATATATTCCAGGTAATAGATAATAAATGTGTCTTGTGGCTAGAGAGTTACCATTAACTAATAATAATGCATACAGGGCTAATTACTAGGTGATAAAAATTGTTACTGTGATCTAAGCTTCACTGCACGTTTTTAAGATGGTGGGACTAAGCCTGAGGAAAAGTGTACTAGTGGGAGACAAATAATGAATAAACAGAAATAAATCATGTAATGTGATGGATGTTTATAAGTGCTGTGAAGCATGGAAGGGGGTTCAAGAGTGCTGGGATAAGGAGGTTACTATTTTAAAAAGGTAGAGATTAAATGACATTTGATAAAGGACTGAAGAGGGTAAGGGGAGGAGTTATATAGATATCTTGGGAAGACAATTGCATTTCTTTCTCTTTCTCTCTCTTTCTTCCTTCCTTTCTTTCTTTCTTTCTTTCTTTCTTTCTTTCTTTCTTTCTTTCTTTCTTTCTTTCTTTTCTTTGAGAGACCAGCTGTGACTAGAGTGGGGAGGGGTGGCAGGGGGCAGGGGGAGAGTATTAACAGAATCTATGCTCCGCACAGAACCTGACTCAAGACTCAGTCTCACAACTCTGAGGTCATGACCTGAGTCAAAATCAAGAGTAGGTAGCTTAACTGACTGAGCCACACAGGCGCCCCTTGAGAAGATGATCCTAACCTCAAGGAACAGCAAGTGCAAAGGCCCTGGGGTGAGAGATTAACTTGTTGGAAGAACAGCAAGGAGCTCATTGTGACTGATGAGGACTAATTAAAGGAGAACAATCATAGGAAATACGGTCAGACAGAATAATAGAGAATCATCTGCAGTGTTGAGTATTTTTTCTTTTACTGAGTGAGAATAGCAGTTATCAGAGAATTCTAAGCAGAAGAGTACACAATTTGACTTAAATTTTAAGAGAATACCTGTGTGTGCCAGGTTGACGGAAGCAGCAAGACCACCGAGGAGGCTTTTGCCATAATAAAAGTGAGAGATGATGGTGGTTTAGACCACAGTGGTAGCAGTGCGGTAGTGACAAATGATCAGATTCCAGATATATATTGAAGATTTGACTAGCAAGGTTTGCTGATAATTGAATTTATGGTGTGAAAGAAAGAGCAAAGTCAAGGATGACTTGAATGCTTTTGACTTGCATAACCGAAAGGATGGAAGTGTCACAGATTGGCGTAGCTGTCTTTTTGTCTGGCCATGTTTGATTACATGCAAGCAAACCGAGAACGGGGAATGCTAGATATAACCAGGATTGACTTTGCTCTGTGAGTACAGTGAGGCAAGAGAGATATTAAGGAGTTGGGGGTCTAGAGAAAAAAGTTATCATTAGGATGGACCAAATAATTTAATCTGGATAAGTGAAATGTGAGGTTCTGATGACATCAGGTAGAGATTATATTATGGAAAAGAAGAGGTCAGGAGACTGAGGACAGGTTATGGACAAGATCATGGAAATCACCAAAAATTATGAGTTAGTGCTGGAGAATGTGACAGTAAACCAGGATCTGAATTCTCCCAGGAAGGAGAAAAGTTCGCTAGGCAATTGGTAGATGAAATATATGATGAGGGGTCTTGAGTGGTATCTGATTACATGACATTTAAAAGAGGAGATTTTAGAAAGAATGGTGGGAAACGGACTGGAAGTGGCAAAAAAAAGAAAAAAAAAAAGCTATTGTTTCACAGACTGTGGGAGAGAAACCAGCCTCCTTAATAGTGCTCTAAGAAAAGCATCACCCTCAGGAGCAGACAGGACTTAATCTGAGTAAGAGGGTGATGGGCGGCTGGGTGGCGCAGTCATTGAGCATCTGACTCTTTGATTTTGACTCAAGTCATGAGAGCCTGGAGTTGAGCCCCGGGTGGAGCCCCGCATGAGCTCTGTGTGAAGCGCCCGAGGAACCCCCTGTCCAGGACTAGTGAGGGCTCAGCCAGAGTCTGCCTGTCCCCCTCCCTGTGCTCTTCACACGTGGTCGTTCTTGCACGTGCTCTCTCAAATAAATAAGTTAAAAAAAATATATATATATATATATATGAAGATGATGGGAATATTCAGGTAAGAATGTGCGGGTAAAGAATTTTTCTATAATCGAACTTGAATTCTAGAAGATTCAGTGGTTTTAGGAACTGGACAGTGGTGGGTGACGGAGTCATTTGGAAATGCACAGGACTGTTAAAGATTTTTGTTGGGGTTGAGGGATGACCTTGGATCCTGGGCTTCTTGTGATGACTGAGCAGTCCTCACTCTGCCCAGTTCTGTGAATATGGAGATCAAATCATGTTACTATCAAATCTCAGTTATCATAAAACTGGGCAAAATGAGGACTGCTGGTAATCTGAAATAAAAGGAATAGGAGATTAATCCAGCCCCAGTGGGCAGATAAAACCTGCAGGCTGAGTCTCAGGTTGGAAGTCAGGCCACTTATGCCTAGAAATAGAGAGCTGAGTGCTGTTTGCAGGGCACCAGGAATATCGGTCCCAGCAATGATTCTGAATATTTCTGTACATTTTAAACAGTTGGGAGCTTTAAAAAATCCCAACACCCAAGTCACACCCCCAGGCATCAGTATTTTTTTTCAACATTCCACAGTGATTCCAGTGGGCAGACAAGTTTGAGAACCATTGTGCCACAGTATCTCTTAATCCTAGGATATTCACATCATTGAAAGCATCTGTCATGTCATTATTGCTGATTCTCTCTTCTTCACTTGTTATTTGTTCAAACTGTGACAGGGCCTCATTTTTCAATGGCTTCGTTTGCTATATAAATAGTTATAAAACCTCACATTCATCAATTACATGGAATTCTATGTCTCTGGAAGATTTGTAATGTCACATTGCACTCCTTTTGTATTTTAGTTGCATATTATTGTTCTATTGCACTTTTTTGTCTTATTTGAAGCCATAATTACCCAACAAGGATATTGACCCCAAGAATGGAAATCGATGCAAGATATTTTCATTTTATAATTTCTTTGCTTCCCCATCTAAAATCCTGTGTGTGAAGATTTGTAAAAGGAAAGTATTTTTCTCTGATATATTTTATTTGCTTCACAATACTTATAATTTATTTAAGCAATTAGTATCATTGAACATTTAATATTTTTCTTTGCTATCATAAATCATGCATTAATAAATTCAATAATGCATAGTCTTTTATGCTTTCAAAGTAAAAAATTGCACAGGACAAAGTTATACTGGCAAGGCAGGCTTTATTTCAAGCTATCATAACAGTGGAGAGAGAAGAGAACTGAGTTCAACTCCAAGAAACAAAGAGTAGAAAGACTTTTAAGTGCTGGAATGAATGGGAGACAAGAGGCCAACTGTGTTTACACCTGTTGGTTTTATTCAAAGGCAAAGTAAACTATCTCTATCTTTGCAACAGGGTGTAATTTAATAATTAGTAGCAAGGCACCAGCAGAAGTTAGACTCTTACCCTTCCACAGAAACTGGAGGATAGGGGATGCTATCTCCCCTTATGTTTACATTTCCAAAGGGATGGCTCCCAGGTCCTTGAGAAAGATCTGCCTGGATTGTAAAGCTGGCAAAAGACTTTTAAAAAGGATTCAGATCTCAAAGGGCAAAGAGAGAATTTATAATTGCAAGTTTTCTAAAGATCTAAGAAAAGGGGGCTAGAGTCAGAAAGAAGTCTGTCTAAGGTTTAGTCAAGCTGAGAGAAGGTTAAGGTTATTTTGATCAATGTATATCTCATATTAGTTCTCAAGGAAGAGTTGTGAATTGCTAAATGAGTGCAAGAATACTTTTAAAACATTTGATTCATATTGGAAAATCATCATCAGAATTATTTTCTAAATTTATATGTTCACTAGCAAAGTATGAGGGTTTCCATTTTCCTATGTGTATGTCAAAATGGGTTTGTTAAAAGGGACTATTTCCAGCTCTGATTTGTATTTTGACCAATTTGTAAGAGAAAAATGAAATATCACACTTTCAATTACCCATGAGATTGAACTTCAAAAATATATTTATTGTCCTTTTGCAATTCCTTGTTGGGAATTGCCATTTCGTGAAGCTTTTTATTTTTGTTTTATAGTGTTTATATTATTTTTAAGAGAAAATCACAGTGTTATCTTGCCTAGTGGTTCATAAATAGGAGAAAAATCAGTACAATGTACCAAGAGCTAACTACAAGTGTAGGTATTTGTTTTTCCCCGTATATTTCAAACCTCGGTTTCCAGTGGGTTCCTCAGTTATGAATAAGAACAACTGCAGGAAGACAATATGTCTATTTCAAGGATATTTTCTTCATTTTGGCTTTAGGCAAAAGGAACTGCTGTGTCTTAGCTTTAGGAAAATATTAGGCACTGACAGTCGGTTGCCTGGAAGACAATCAGTGCTTGTTGGAGGGAGGAAAGAGAGGGTAAATATTTTACAGGGTACATTCAGTGACAATCAAAACCACAACTAAGAAAGACAGACCTTCCCCTCTGTGGCTGCCCACCCAGGCTCTCCCCTAACAGCAAACCTCCCGTGCCCCCCACCCCCAGCATACCACGTAATGGATCATACATGTTTCAACTCGTTATATTAAATATGGACCCCTCATCACCTCTTTTTTTAATAAAGATCTTATTTATTTATTTGTTTGTTTGTTTGTTTGTTTATTTATTTATCAGAGAGAGGGAAATGCAGGTTCCCTGCTGAGCAGGAAGACCAATGCGGGACTAGATCCCAGGAACCTGAGATCATAACCTGAGCCAAAGTCAGGTGCTTAACTGACTGAGCTACCCACGTGCCCCTTTTTTTTTTTTTTTAAATCACCTCTTGTTTACCTACTTTCATCTCTTTAAGAGTCCCCCTCCTTACATGTTCATTAAATTCTGATCTTACAGGTTTCTTTCTCATCGTTGTCTACCATTTTTATCCTCCTGTCTCCTTTCAGAAAATTAATTGATTGCCTCTTCTGGAAGAGACACTATTCGTCCAGGTTGAAATTCTGAAAGAAACCCGTACAAGTTCCTTCTAGAGGAAACAATCATACAAGCATGTAATTTCAATTCAGTTAGTTTAAACATAGGCTTCAGTTGAAGGTAGAAAATAAGAAATAAGGAAAGGGGAGGAGAACTAAAGTTTACTGATATCTTCTAACTGCCAACCACTTAGAGAAGTCCAGTCTTATTTAAATAAGGACCACTATTCACTGAAATACCATTGTATTTAATTTGGTCTTCTCAGAGTTTATCAGGGAGCCTCATACATGGTAGACATTAAATAAACGTTTGCTGAGTAGAAATGTATAGAAGTTTGGGAAGCAATAGACATTTGAGCTGGTCTTAAAAGATATGTAGAATAAATATGTAGAATAAAAATTTTTATCTTTAAAATTCTTTAGTACAGTATGTAAGGTTTTATAATTTTATGGATATCCAAAATAATTGAATTATATTTCTGTCTCTAATAAACTAATTTTTAAAAGGTTGACTTTCAGTTGTTGCTAAAGAACTAAAGCTGACATTTTGTTGACTGGTTAAAAACTGCTGATTGAGGTCTCCTGGGTGGCTCAGTTGGTTAAGCAACTGCCTTCAGCTCAGGTCATGATCCTGGAGTCCCAGGATCAAGTCCCACATCAGGCTCCCTGCTCAGTGGGGAGTCTGCTTCTCCCTCTGACCCTCCTCCCTCTAATGCTCTCTCTCTCTCTCAAAGAAATAAATAAAATCTTTAAAAAAAAATACCTGATGATTGAGAATTATTAAAACTAGTAAAATGTTATGTCATGTATATTAATAATGAAAATGTGCTTATTCTAGGTATAAATGATATCCAGTTTCAACAGTACTTATCATTTGAATGGAGAGGGCTTTTCTTTGTAAAAGTGACAATTTTTTTTCCTCAATTCATAACCAATAAAATGGCATTATATCCTTATAGAGTCTTGGTGAAGTTAATTAATAGTAGATGATGCTTTCTCTAATCAGTTGTTGGTTAGATGAGGGAGAATATTATCTCAAATTCCCTGTGGTTCAATTCTGAGAAAGTAAATGAAATAAAATGGTAAATATATATGTAAACTACATATATAATGTTTATATATGTTATATAATGTGTGTATTAGGAATATGTATTAGCTGTGTTTGTAGAATATATGTATAGAACATATATGTATTAAATATATATGTATATGTACATAGAGATGGTGTTCTATCTACTCTAGGACCCTATGTTACAAAGTCACAAATGCATACTATTTTATTTTCCACATATTGATGATTTAAAATTTGAGCTTCAGATTTTTCTTACCAACATGTGATCGTTAACAGAGAAAACTCAGTTTAAAACCCTGGCCTCAGATTGAAGTGAAATAGCTCTTTATTCTGTCCTCCCTCTCCACATGATGTTCCTATCCTTTGGACATTGGTTATGCTAATAAATTTCTTTTCAATATTACTTTAATATTACATTTTTATTTAATATGGTAATAGAAAAAGTGAAAAGAGGACTTGAAAGGAAACTACTTCTAGATTTAAAATGCAAAGCAGATAATTAACTATAAATACCAGTAAGCTCACCAATAAGGAAAAGTTTAAAAAGAAATACGGGAAAGAGAAAAAAATGAACAAATCCCAATTGTGAGTCTCTATTAATTAACATTTATAATCACAGAATCATATGTCACCTAAATGTCAGCTTCCTGGGGGTTCCCAAATCCTTGGCCTCCTGAGGTTATTCTTCTTTTAATGTGTTGTAAAATTTAGATAAGTTTCTATCCCAGTTATTATAGAAATGTCAGCATTTCTTCCACATTACCTATAGGAATACTTGGGATCTACATTTGTCCAGTCACCTCTTGTCCTGTTTCACATTTCAACTAAAATTTCAGTCTTCTGATGTCTTTTGTACTTTCTACAATGTGTGATATAAACACAGGCATCTTTTTTCTTTGGTTCTCCAAATCAATCATGATCACAAAGCTCTTGGATTTAGCAGTTTTTCCTTATTTTTTTTTTAATTTATTTTATTTTGAGAGAGAGAGTGCGCACACTCTCTTGGGTGCGCACACATGCACGTGCACAAAGAGGGGGAAGGGGCAGAGGGAGAGAATCCCAAGCAGACTCGGGGCTGAGTGTGGAGACCAACATGGGTCTGGATCCCATGACCCTGAGATCCTGACCTGTGCCAAAACCAAGAGTCAGACACTTAACCGACTGAGCCACTGAGGCAGACCTAGCATAGTTTTTCTGAACCATTTTGGATACTACGGTATAAAAATAATAACATATTTACTCTTAGAATACTATTCTTAATGGTCTCACAGTCTTTTTCACTTATGGAACTTATCACAAGCTGTCATTTGTCATGAGACATTAATGTCCTCATTTCCTTCATCTTCTGCAGTAATTGCTGAGATTCACAATCCCTGCCCTCCCAGTTGAAACCTTCCTATTTCCCCTTCTTGCACTGCTTTGTTTCTCCCATTTTATTATATGTGAATAATACATAGCACTTCACTACTTCTTGCAGAAAGCTCTGATACTTATTTTTTCTTAAAACAGCCCATAATGTTATTTTTCTGAGTAGTCACCCACCCTGGAGAAAAATTATGTGCCTCTCTTAGGAAGCAATGTTCTTCTCTCCTTGCATATGAAGTTGTGGAGTATTTTTCCCCCCTCTTCCTTTTTCAAGAAGAAAAAAAAATGTAATCCTTTATATTTTGCTTTTTAATGTATTTTGGCAACTTTTTAAAAATTTAGATACTTAGAAAATGTCATTGGGATTTAAGAAGGGTTTAAAAATAATAAATTGACTATATAGCATTACTGTAAGTGGTGCTGAAGGAGATAAAAGTGAATTGTGATTAGATAACCAGGTATTGAACTAAAAAATGAAAAATGAGAGATGTAGAAGACAGTTACTTTTCTAAAAGTGGCAGGACTTGACAGCGAATTTTACATGTGAACTAGATTGTGTTGAGGAATGCTTGCTTATGGGTATCTTCAGTTTCATATGAGGAGATCAGTAGTATCCAGAGCACAACTGACTTTTAAACTCGTGAATGGGCAGAGAAAGCACTGATCGCTATTAAAAGCTTGACTGAAAAATTAGTAGTTCTGAAGAATACACTGCCAATTCTTCTAAAAACTTCTCCTGTATTTTTCATATCCTTTTGTCAAAAGCTGACTGCTGTGGGAAGCAAGGAGGACCACCAAAATGAGAACAAAAAGAGGCTGTTTAGTCAAAGCTTGTTATAGCAATGGAGTCAGCCGCCATCTCTTGTGTCTGGTAATGACTCAAAGGCAGACAGGAGTAATAACAAAATCCAGGAAGCTGTCAGTTTTACTCTGGAAGTTTTTGGTATGGGAAGCTGGAGGTAGGCTATCTAGAATGGGGGAGGGAGGACATCTTTTGTGACTGAATCTAGAGCATTATTTGACTTTCTTTAATCGGTCCTGTGTTAAAAGTAGGGCCAAAAAGCAGGAGAGTTGGCAGTCATCGACCAAGTCTTGACCCTTTTGAGCTGTTGCTAAAGAGGTTGGGGGTCAGTTCTGTTGTTATACATGGTCTCGGACTCCCCAGACATTGTGAGACATGCCTCACAAAGCTTTGGCAGTATCTTGACATAGGGGACAGTTAAAGTCAGAATTTGTTGAGAATTTTTCATAAAGACAACAAAGTGTGGTTTTGGTTGTCAGTGTGCAGGCTGAGTGTAGGAGTAAACCAGCAGCTTTTGTTCTCTCTTTTTAGGGGGACTGTATTGACTTTGCTCCCCTCAGGTGCCGTTGTCCTGTAATAATGTTTGCATAATATATGAAATAGCCATGTAAAGTTCATAGTCGTGTTTACACAAAGCCACTTGTCAGTATGTATACTACATTCTATTGCAGAGTAGCATTCTCTGCAAATACTGTCTATTGAAGATCTCCCATATGGGTCTAAGAATCTTTGTTTCACTTGGAATTTGACCTTGTTTGGTTCTGTTATGATAGAAGGGATACTTTCTCTGGGACAAAATCAGTCAGTGAAGTTTTTCCGTCTAAAGTGTGGTAGTAGAGCACCTGGGTGGCTCAGTCGTTAAGCGTCTGCCTTCAGCTCAGGTCATGGTCCCAGGGTCCTGGGATCAAGCCCTCCGTTGGGCTCCCTGCTTGGCAGGAGGCCTGCTTCTCCCTCTCCCACTTCCCCTGCTTGTGTTCCCTCTCTTGCTTTCTCTTTCTGTCAAATAAATAAATAAAATCTTCAAAAAAGAATAATAAAGTGTGGTAGCATGAACTATGCTTTCTTCTCCAGCTGGTGCCAGGAGAATCCAGAGCTGATGGGGAGAAGCTACTGAGGTGGGGAACAGTGCTAGCTCTGGTGAGTAGTCACAATGTAGTTTTGTCCTCAGGGAGGGGAAAAGACTAAGTGGCTCCAGAATGTCTATGAAGTAGATTTTACATCAAGTTTTCTTTGCATAATGAGTGTGCATTTTTTTTTTAACTGTATTTGTCTTTCAAGTAACTTAAAGGTTTGTTATCCTCAAAACCGTAATTTAGCACCTACTACTGGCTGAATCGAAGTTTCCTACAGAAGTAGTAATTATTTAAAGCATGGAAATTTCCGTAATGATAAACTCAGATCAGAGAGTTCAGAGCCAAAAGATTCCCAAGCAACCAGTGTATTATTTTAGTGAACAATGCTTTTAATCCCACACATATATCCCAGGATACATCTTTCCTAGGGCTGTGACATTTTATCCTGTTAACAGTACTCCTCTTTGCCTTCTTTGTAAAGGCCCCAGGCTCCTTATGCTAATTATTCCATCCAGTTTCCGGAGCTCTGTATGCAAAGTGGCTTGCTGAGTCAGAAAGAAGTCCTGTTTTTCCCCTTTCCTAGAAAAGGAGACATCCTACTCCTTCATTTGTTTGACTGAGAGGTATACCACTCAAGAAACATGTAGGAAAAATTAAATCTGTCCCAAGTTTACCTGGTTCTTCCCAAATCTAAAATAATCAGTGGTTTCTCTTGCTAAAAAGCAAAAACAAACACAAACAAACAAACAAAAAAATCAGATGGGCAATGAGGATCTGATAGGGATACCCACACACCATCCCACACACCATCACACAACTAAATGAATATACATTGTTAATCAGCTGATTAATATACTTTGACCTGTTGCCTAAAGAATCTAGAAATGCTGACATTGTTGCTTTATGGAATAGATGTGCATGTGATGAGGAAGCTAAATAAGCAAACAGTTCTACACATGAGAGTGTGGATGATATTGGAGGACTGTGGATTAATGTTTGTAAGATTAGAATTAAGCGAATACTGGTATTTCTTAGTTTGTATGGTAATGTGAGACCATAGAAATGACTGTGCCCACTGAAATCATGCAAAGTGACCTTAATAACCTACAGGGGAAATGATCCCTTAGGAACCTTTAAATTTTTGTCAAAACATCAAAAACTCTTTTACTCCAAATTGCGTAAGAAAATAAAAAATGGAAAACTAATATTTAGTACACTATAATTTAAAATATTATAAATATTGAGATTTAAATGTTTTATTTATTTTAAATAACTTAATTATAGTTTGAATAGTACTTGCTTTCCTCTTAGTATCATATAGCTTGTATTACTGAGTGCACGTCTTTTCTCTGCCTTTTCAAATTGTCATACTCCTTTCTAAGTCTGAATCAGGGCCTCATATTATATCCATTGCACTTGCCATATCATAAAATATATATGAGAATTTATTTAATGGAATCTGGAGCCCAGACTATCCTGTAACGTCAATGGAAAGCCATTTAAGGGTTATATGTAGGCAGAAAAATAAGATAAGCAGCTTTGCATTTTTATAAAGCTATCTGTGCAACATTTTAGAAAATGGAATGGTGTTGGGGAGGGGCAGTGGGACCTGGAGGGGCTTTAATTATGAATCAAATGTGGGACATAGGAGAGAAGGGAGAAGAATTCATTGATGTGACCTATACGCCTTAGACAACTGAGTATAGGGACCTGCTGCTTTGTATGCATTGAGGCAGGAAGCTCAGCAGCTCTGTACAGCACAAGGACTGTAGGGTCTGATCGGTCCCCAGAGCACTGATATGTATGAACTAATTGTATTTGAATCGAGTGGGTTTGGGAATTCTGGAACACGGATATTTTTCTGCTTAGATTTTTATAAAGAGTGTCAGAGATGATGGAAAGACATGAAATCTGTTTCTTGACTCTGCTCTAATGACCACATCACAGCATTAGGGAAAAAAAAGAAGGGCAGTAAATAAAAGTACAATGTGTTTTTCCATGAGGAACTAGATAACACAGGTATCAGGGCTTTGGTACACAGGTGACCATGTGTGGCCAGAGTGTGGGTTAGCAGTATTCTCACCATTTCTGTGAAAAATAAAATCTGGCTCCAGCACAATGAAAAGTGAAATCAGCATGGTTGGCCGCTTAGGGTGAACAGCTTTTGGAAAACAGAAGACAGCACCCGAGGGAGGAGACACTGGGTTCTAGAAAAGAGCATTGGCAGGAGACACATGGCTGAAGGGAGTCTTCCAAATGCCTCCAAGCAATGAGTATTCATTAGGTTGCTGGGGCAGAGTAATAAGAAATGACTGGTCAAGAACTTGTTTGACCACCTGAGGGACCCCCAGAAATAATGTGGAAGACTTTGAGATGGAGAATCTAAAGTCCTGTAGTTATATAAGTGGGAGTCTATGAACCAGAGAAATTGAGTATTAATACTAATATAATTTTATTGTTACCAACATTCTGTTGAGGTTAAGGAATATTCAGGGTACATTTTCACTTTTAATAATTCAGTTATTCTCTGTAGGTGTCTGTCTCTTCATTAAACTACAATCTGACCAACAGTTAATCCTGACATATTGATGTTTCTGTCTTTGTAATAGCATAGGACTTGGCACATATTAGAAACAAAATAAGTAAGTGTTCCCTCAGCAAATGAATAAATGTATAAGTTATAGATACAGTATTTAGTTGTTATTCAAAGTCCAATATTTGTTGGGTCAAATGTGTTGTCTATTATTACCTTGCTTAAAAATAAACTGTGTGAGGTAAAATTTAGTAATGAAGAACTGAGTTATAAATAGTGCAAAAAACATTTCCAGATAACATTTAATAGCTTTACAAGTGTGTTTTAATGAACTTTAAGATATAGCTTCCCCTGTAATTGCTGACAATTGTGTTGTTGTAGGTTGAAGCTCACGCATGCTTATCAGAGGTTCTATTGACTTATACTCTTTCTGTTTATTGACTACTTAATTAGTTCTCCAAGATAGCTAATCAGGAAGAGATATAGGTATTTAGGAGTCTTTCATTAAACCATGCTAAGAAATTTAACACAGAAATGTGTGACTTGAAACTAAAGCTTAGCCATGGCAGAGCTCCTAAAGATGTAATCCTCAATCATGAGTAAAATAGTTACAATTTAATATTCCTATTTTACTTTTCAGAATAACAGTGTTTGTTTTTTTTTTTTTTTTGGTCCATTGGATGAAGAAATCTCACATGTACACACACATCTGTGGTTGTAAGGATATTTCAGTTTCTATCTGAATCTTAGATTAGCAGAAGTAAGCACATTTCTATGGCCTGTATGTATTAAACACATCTCAGTTCTGACACTTCCACTTTTTATTGGAAATACATGAATAAATATAAAAGTCATCATATCTTTTTCATGTTTTAAAGCTGTATTTTTAATTTTTTTATTTTTTATTACTTTTTCAAATATTTTATTTATTTATTTGACAGAGAGTGATAGCGAGAGCAGGAACACAAGCAGAGGGAGTGGGAGAGGAAGAGAAGGCTTCCCACTGAGCAGGGAGCCCCCCTCCGGGCTTGATCCCAGGACCCTGGGATCATGACCTGAGCCAAAGACAGACGCCTAAAAACTGAGCCATCCAGGTGCCCCTAAACCTGTATTTTTTAATCCAAATCAATTTTGTGCTTCTGTTCAACTATTTACTAATATAATATGGGATATTAGTGAAGACGTTTCCTGGCCATTTTTTTAACTTTACTATTTTTTTTTTTGAAACTGATTTCTCTCTCTCTCTCTTTTAAGGCAGTTGAAAACCATTAGCACTTTTAAATCTTATTCTTCTCTGTTCTATGTGAAATGAATTCCCCCAAATATTTTATGCTGTTTTTTTTTAAAAAGGAGTGACTTCCAATTTACTACTTCTCTCTACAGTCATACAAATTTTTAAAGAAATGTCATAGGATTATTTGGCTTCTTCAACATAGCTATACATCTTATTAGATACTTTGCTGCCTTATTTTTCTTAATATTAAAGTTTATCACAATAAGTCATTAGATGGGATTGTGGGATGATGAAAGCAGAATGTTAATGTGTTTACCTTGACATTTGCAACATGAACATTGAAATAAGGACAAATTTTAGATGCTGACTTGACCTCTGGTAAACTCAATGAACAGTTTCTTTTTTTTTTTTTTAAGATTTTATTTATTTATTTGACAGAGAGAGAGATCACAAGCAGGCAGAGAGGCAGGCAGAGAGAGAGGAGGAAGCAGGCTCCCTGCAGAGCAGAGAGCCCGATGCGGGCCTCGATTCCAGGACCCTGGGATCATGACCTGAGCCAAAGGCAGAGGCTTTAACCCACTGAGCCACCCAGGTGCCCTCAATGAACAGTTTCTGATCTTGAAATTTTTATGTGGTAGTGACAAAGGCTCTTATTGTCAAGTCATATTATTTTTTAATTTAAACTTTTTCATATGACTTTTGGGAAACAAAAGTTATAGAGCTGATTTGTGGAAAGTACTTGCACCTAACAGAGTGAGAAATTGAGATGATAAAACTAGAAGATAGCTTTAAGTTTTCTGTTTTAAACTTAAAACCTTGGAGGTATATGAACTTTTGAATTAAAAAAAATGCCAATCATTTATTCATTCTTTCATCCAAGCATATAACCAATATTTATTAAGTATATAATATTTGCTCATGTGAAAATTGAATCAGAGAGTTTTTTGTTTCAGGGTAAATTGTTTTCATTTAAAAATTCTTAACATGGAATAATAAAAGACTCTTATACCTCTAGCTCTCACAGAATCCTTCCTTTAATAATTCATCTAGTCATTCAGCAACAGATGCTCATTTACATAAAATAAGAAGCACTATGTTCCGGAATTGAGGGAGGTGAAACATATGTTGTTATTTAGAAAATATGAATGAACTTTAATTTAGTGGAATCTATATGGGAGCAATTAGAAAAAACACTATGGATTAATTGTGTGAAATTTTTAAGGAAAGGTAATAGGAATTGCATGACAAACAAGCAAATAAAAAATTACATGTAATCCAACTTCCTTGAATTATATCTATTTATTTTCTGTTATTTATAGGTAATTTAGGAGCATAAATTGGATTCATAATGTGTCATTTGTCATATGGTTTACTAAAATGCCTGTATTCTACCTTCTAAACCCATTTTCACTCTTACTCCATTAAAGGTAAGGAAACCACACTGACTGGTAATTGAATATAATAGTGATTATTCATCCCATGAAGTGTCATAGTTTCCTTTACTGAATAGTTCAGCATCAGTGGGACGATTTGGGTTGGGATACTGAAGGTAGAGTAAAATATTAATATGAAATGAAGGAAGGCATTCTACAATCTGTAGGGGAAGAAAAGAGAAAGAGAGCATGTAGCTTCTAGTGTCTTAAGGCAAAGAGATTTTTCAGAAACCAGCAACCTTTTTGGATGGCAAAAATTATTTCAACAGTGTTCAAAATAAATCTTAGCTATTTATGACTATGCCCAAATCGGATTTCTTAAGCAAATATTTTTGGCTGGATGAGATTTTTGGGACACTCATAAATGATAAAAAGAAAAATATTCTCTCTAAAGCTAGATTTTGGGTGGGTCTGGTAGCTACATTAATTCTGGAACCCTGTTTACCTGGCTAAATATTTTTAGACCACCTTCTAACAGGTATAAGTCAAGCTTTGGTGTTGCAGTGGATATAATGGCACTCCACCTTGACCCTTCTTCAGGGCCAATGGTCTCATCCATAATTACCTAGATTACCAGCAGTATTTCACTCAATTTTTAAAAATATTCGGGCCAAGGTTAAACCTTTCAGGGCACATTCTATAGCCATTGACAGGCTGATCCAGGGATGCAAAGGTCTGGCCCTTTTGCCTCAGTTCAGGACAACTCTGGAGAAATTACCACTGCGTGACAGTGAAGAGCATTGGAAATGGTCACTTGGCCAAAAGGATGTGAGCTTTTAAGGGTCTTGGACAAAGATGAAGGACAAAGCCTTCCCACAACTCTAAGAGACTTAATCTGCAAAAGTAGAATTCTTATCCTGACGGAAGCAAGCTGAATTACTAGAGTTCTATACCCTGTTGCTAAGATGAGGATCAAGAAAACTGGGGTGAGACACCATAAATTATCCTGGGGGAACTTTTTCTGATCTTACCTGTATATCACGGGGCATGGAAAGAGACCATTTGAAATCCTTATAATCCCTTCTATCTTAAGTGGTTGTAGGAAGAGTGACAAGTTCTATTATGGTAACTCTGTGAGCAAGGCTGATAAACCTAACTGCCTCAGAAGTAGCAACTGAAGCTTGAGGCCACCAATGTTTGGGGGACACCCTGGCAGTTGCCATGATGCTTTTTTACATTCTTTACAGAGGGAAGAACAAGAATCTTTCTATGAGTTAGGAAGAACATAGAAACCCATTTCAGAAATTACTCTCTGCGTTTATATAGAGACTAGACTTGCCTTTCATCCTTTTCTTTTGATGCAGCTACTTATAGGTACACTTCACATGGGTCTGTAATGTAATAAATCAATCTCAAAACCATGTGGGCAGGCATCTTTGGTTTAAAACCTCAAAAAAAAATGTGAACAAAGAGTCTTCACTGAAGAAGAGTCAAGACCCCACTTGAGAGTTAATCTGGATCAAACAGAAAATTAAAGAGAGAGTATAAAGTTTTCCTTCCCCTTGTAATTCTAGTTTATATATTTTCAGTCTTTGTAGCCAGAATTTTTAAATGTACAACCATATATGCTTTTAGGGGTGCCTGAGTGGCTCAGTGTGTTAAGAGTCCAACTCTTCATTTCAGTTCCCAGGGTCATGAGATCGAGCCCATGTCAGATTGCTTTCAGTGGGGAGTCTGCTTGAGATTAGCTCCCTCTCTTCCTCCCTCCACTCATGTGTACTCTCTCTCTCAAATAAATATATGTATTTTAAAAAATGTACAACTGTGTATATTTTTAAGTTAAAGTCTTTGATTGGTTAAAGTAGTATTAATTTAAAGATGACATTCAGAATAAACTTTCCTCTCTTCCATTGTGAAAATTACTTAAGGCCAGAAGGAGATTAGAAAACAAACTTCTAATATATCTTTGATGGCAGTAAGTTAGAAGGGCTGCCATACATATAAAGAAGAAGGAGGTGAATGAAGAAGAAAAAGAAGTGTGGACTCCCACAGCTGAACATTTCAGAAGGCCAATCAAGTTCACTTTTCAAAGGTGCAAGATGCATTCTGAGACACAAAACCAGATCCTTTATTTGTTTGTCTCCCACAGAGGGCTGGAGTAAATAAAAAATACACATCCAAGCCATATTTTTAGGAAGAAGTCTGTTTCTATAGCAGGGAAATCAAAGAAGTCCTTGAGTTGTGAAAAAAAAAAATTATGTACCTATGTCTATTAACTGTTAAGAAGTAAAGGCTAATTGACCCTCAACCCCAAATTCTGGGTCAGAAAAAAAAAATCCCATGAATCTTGGACAATAACTGATCCCTCCTAAACACAAACCACATATAAATAGACCAGCAAGGAAAAACAGAAACTGCAAGGATGAGTAATCAGAAAGGAACCAACAAAATGTCTATACAAAGATTCTATTTAAAAAAAAAATCCAAAGAAATGAACATAAAAAGAAGAAAACAGAAAGACTTAAAAAAATAAATGTGGTCACATAGCAGAAAAAAATTTTGATCATCTTGCCAAAAATTTAACAATCTTATGCATCTATGAACAGAGGAGGAAGAGCTCATGGGATGTATGGGAAAATAAGAGACTTGTCATTATTATGTCTCAAGTCTTTTAAAAATCTAGAACAGTCTTCCCTTCATTCCAAGTATTTAGATGCTGTTGATTTGTGGGGATGCTGGCACTTTCTAGGTCTCTTAACATGGCCACAGAAGATTCCAGACAGTGGTCAAATGATCCTCAAATGGTTTATTTAATACAGGTGTCTCCTCATGCTACACAGAATAACAGAGAAGTCAGTGTACTTTTCTAGATGGTTTATACATGCAGTAAAACTGTAACAGCTGCCACTAGCCAAGAGCAACTGTATAGAAGCTGATGATGGAATTACCCTACGGATTACAATAATGCATCCAAATTTTGGAGACTTCAAAATGTGAAAAAATGTGACCAAGAATTGGCAGATTAAAATGAACTGTCAGAACCAAGACAAATATTTGTGATATAAATACATAAAAATGAGGTTAGAATAAATGTTAAAAGATAAAGAATGCTATATTTGATCACAAATCAATGTTCAATTTTGTCCTTTCAATGACAGATATTTCTATAAGATGATTCTTAAGATTGGTGGTATAAGCATGATAGTAAAAACATTGGCAATGATACACAAAAAAATGCCAATGAACAGATATGAAGAGTTGTGACTCTCCTATCACAGGATGTTGAATTAAGGCCAATAACCACAAATTAACATACAATTATAATGTTAAAGTATAATGACACAATGAAGTTAAGGCAATTACAATTATTTCGTCTACAAACAACATAGCATAGACATCGATTAAAGCAAAACCTGTAGAAGATAGAATTAAATAGGACAGAGTCAAATTATTAGTAGAGAACTTTAATTTACCTATGTCGGTCAAAGATAAATAAAAATAAAGAATATCTAACATAATTAAGTAGTTGTATTAAATTAATATTTCTATACTGCTATAACCTAAAAAGATCAACTATACTTTCTTTTTAGTATCAATGGAAAATTAATAGGAATTGATAATGACTTAGATTGTAAAAACAGCCTCAATCAAAGTAGAAGTAATGCAGAAGGCATTCTCTAATAACACAATGAAACAAATTCATTACAATATTAAAAAATAAAAGAGTCTGACACCTTCGATATTAAAAAACAAAAATTAGGAAAACCCTCCTATTTCAAAAAGTAATCCTACATAAAACCATTGTAAATATTTTAGAAAATTAACAAAGTGGAAATGCTTAATATCTAAACTGTAGAATAGGGGCAGCAAAGCTCAGAGACCTATTCACCGACCTCAACATACATATTAGCCAAAAAATTTTTTTAATAAATCAAGCAAGAAGCATTAGTAAAGGCAAAATTGGAAAATAATGTATTGAAAAAAACTAAAGGGTATATCTGGGTGGCTTAGTAGTTTAAGCATCAGACTCTTGATTTCAGCTCGTGTTGTGATCTTTGTGAGATCGAACCTTTTGTTAGGCTCTGCACTGGGCATGGCCTGCTTAAGATTCTCTTTCTCCCCCTCCCTCTACCCCTCCCCACCACTCTCTCTCTCTCCCTGGCTGAAAGAAAGAAAAAGAGAGAGAGAGACAGAGAGGGAGAGAAAGAAAGAGAGAAAAGGAGAAAGAAAGGCAAAGAAAGAGAGAGAGAGAAAGAAAGAATGAAAGAGAAAAGAAAAGGAAAGAAAAGATTTCTTAAGCAGAGAAATCTCAGAGCTAAGTTTTTTGAAAGAAAAAAAAATGGGCTCACCCAATTAAGAAAAATGGAAGAATGAACTACTACCCTGAATACATAAATAAATAATCATACACAAACATAAAAATATTAATACATATGTATATTATTTATACACTTACATATTTATATATAGATATATATTATACTTTTTATCTGTATATAATAATGCTTTCTATTTCTTTTTATTTTTGCAAATAATGATCAGCTAACTGAAAAATACATCAAGAAACTAAAAAAGGCTATTGTAAACAAAAGAATTTAGCAAGTAAAATAAAATTTTCTTTTCATAAACAAAATTATTTAAACAGAATGGAAGAAGACACCTTTTTACTCTACTAGGAAAACCAAAATACTATACATAAAACTCTAGTAATGTGCAAGACCTATATGAAGGTTATTCTATGTACTTAGAATATTGAATTTACAAAAAGGGATTGATTATCTGTAAATTTCTGAAATTCTCGTGAGCCCAGTAAAGTACCATGGGAATTGTTTCAGTAACTGATGGTATTATTTTCTAAATTTTATTATTTCTAAATAATAAAATCAGAATGAAGAGCTAAATGAAAAAATCTGAAAGTAAAGAGTAGTGCGGGGAAACTAGACTTACTGGATATTGTGATTCATTATAAAACTTCAGGCATCTGAGAAATGTGGTCCTTTGTATACATGTAGAGATTGCTGGAACAGCAAAAAATAAATAGAGCAAATACATACAGGAATTAGTATAAAATAACCTATATATATACTCAATTAAATATAACCTAACTGCATGGTTGATAGCCAATTCTGAATATTTAATTGAGTGGGAAATTGCCTTCATTCTGCTATCCCACTGTCTGGCAAATTTTTTTCTGAGTCAAGGACACAAATATTAAAATAATATAGAAATCTCCCCAAATTTTAGAATTTAATGAAAATAATAGATTGCCTTGATAATAATAATTCATTAAAATCTGGAGTAAGACTTAGGTTTTAACACAACTAATACTGTTTTGTCCAATTACTTGACTAAAAAACAAAGAATTGTAGTACTTTGTAAAAGTATTATTATTTTCGGGCGCCTGGGTGGCTCAGTGGGTTAAAGCCTCTGCCTTCGGCTCAGGTCATGATCTCAGGGTCCTGGGACCGAGGCCCGCATCGGGCTCTCTGCTCAGCAGGGAGCCTGCTTCCTCCTCTCTCTCTGCCTACTTGTAATCTCTCTCTGTGAAATAAATAAATAAAATCTTTAAAAAAAAAAGTATTATTATTTTCAATTTGGGAAATTGCACATGCCTGTGATTAACTGTATATAAACCTGTATATATAAAACCTGTTTCCTTCATTCTTTGTTAACTTAGACTCTGACCATACATTTAGAAAGTTGTTTAAACCCGTGTTTCTTTGGGGTACCTGGGTGATTCAGTTAGTTGGGCATCTGCCTTTGGCTCAGGTCATTACCCCAGGGTCCTGGGACTAAGGCCCACTTGGGACTCCTTGCTACTCAGGGAGTCTGCTTTTCCTTCTCCCATGCCCTCTACTGCTCTGCCTGCTTGTGCTTTCTTGGTTTCTCTCTCAAATAAATAAATAAATAAATAACATCTTAAACTCGTGTTTCTATCATGACTTTACCAAAGACAGATTTACTCTGATTGGCCAGAAATTATTACTACTTCTTTTGCTAATCAGTTTACTTTCAGGCATCTCTTTCCTAAATCTCTTTAAATGCCTGGTTTGAAACATTTACAGTTTATAGAAATTCAGGGTAAGATAGACATGGAAAAGTACTTCTGGTGTTCTCTTCTATAACCATGTTTCATGCAACCTAAATCGTTCATTAGACTTTTCTCAGAAAGTGTGTCATATAATGCTCAAAAGTGAGAAAGATAAATTATTTTATTTCCATAGGTTTTGTCAAGTTACTATGAATACTTGCGTTTGCATGTTTTATCAGTTGATATAGAAAATTAGGTGGAAAAGTAGGAAAGGTGTTTTTTACACATTACACATGCATTCTGACAAGTATGGCTAGAATAAAAGCAAATTCTTAGTGATTTATTGTTTTGTCCTATACCTTTCTCCTGTTTGCTTAAACATTATTAAATTTAACTGTAGTTGTTTTCTAGTAGATCTATTTATATTTTATTTCAGTATGTTCAAATGTTTATTCTCACTCTGTATCTGTAAATTTAATGATTCAAATTCAGCATTTCTCAAGAACTTGAAATTTAAGAGATTATCCCTTTTTTACTTCTAGAATCTTTCTCAATCTCTATCCAGACCAGGTAGGCAGTAGAAAAAATAATATACTAAAGCCTTCCAAAATAAAACTTAACTCGAAGTTACTAAAGAGCTTCATTTGTGTGTGATCATTTGCTAAGCATGATTTTAGTTATGGATCTGATTAATTTTGAGTAGCACACGTTAATTAAAATTTAATAACACTTCATTTAATTAGGTTAGGTATTCTCAAAAGTACTCCAGAGCTAGATTTTATGATTCACAGAAGCAAAAATACCCACTTCTTATTCAACATAATGATCCCATGTTAAATGGAAGAGAGTGAGAACAGCAGGGTTGAAGCACATATAAATAAGTACCAAATATTATTTTGTGATATTTTAGCTACACATAATCCTTAGCTCCTAAATTAACTCATCTCTCATAATGTAACTATAGCTAGGAGATTGAAAACATTGTGCTAAATGCCAGGGGCAAAGTAAAGATGAATAAAACAGCCTCTGACCTCAAGGATATTAAATCTAGTAGGATTAAACAAAAGGAATTTCATGATCGCACATTAGAATTTCCAAAGTAGGTGCTCAGAGGCTCTGTAATTCAGCTGCTGAATGTGAGTTTTTACCATCTTGCTTCCCTGCTCTCCTGAGCTTATTGTCTCTTTCCTCATGATGTCAAGATAGCTACCTCAATTCTGGGGTCATGTGCTAGGATCCAGTGGAAGAGAGGAGGAGGAGATATTAGAGGGTTTTCTTTAGCAATGAGGAAAGCTCTCAAGCAGAGTTCTCCTCCTATCCTGTTGGCTAGAATTGTGCCACACCCGGTTTCTAAACTGATAACCAACAAAGGGAATGGGTTTGCCCTGATTGGCTTACTGAAGCACGTGGTCTTTTAAAGAAGGGTTTCCACTGGACAAAATTAGACTTCTGCTAGCAAGAAGAATAAGGAAAGGAAAGGGTGAGGGGCTGTCATTGTCTACTGTATTATTGAAGATTTTTGAGGAAGAAAGTGTTAAGATCAGAGCCATGATTTTTGTATCATTCAGCAAGTGAAATGTAATTTGTCATGGTTGGAAAAGCACAATATTTAGTTTCATGGAAATGGACTATTTTATGCTTTCCTTTTCTTCTTTCCCTCATCCTCTTTCTTCTTTCCCTTCCTCTGTTCTTTATTATTTCAATCATTACTTACATTGTAAAATATTCACCTGTTACCGATCTTTACTTTTTTTCCTCCTGAATCCCCTTTCCTTCCAGCTTCAATTTAGTCTGTTATCATTATTTCTTCTGTAGACGACTAAGACAGCCATAAAACTTGCCTACCGGAATCCAGCTTTAAGTCCCTACAATACTATTAGCTCTGTCCTTTCTGAGACCTAGTGCAAAATGAAGGTGCAAAGCTGTTTTCCAAAAATTATTAAAACTTTAATATGACAATAGCAGAGCATTAAACCAAAAACATGCCCTGTGGAACAGCATCAAGGTCTATTGTATTGCTTCTAGGATGAGGACCTACATCTTGAATATGAGCTAAATGTTACCAGCCTAATTCTCCATCTACATCTGTAATGTATCAGCCTTCTCTTTGCCCTCTGTTTTGCAGCCCTAATAGGCTTTTTTCACCGCCCTTCACATCACTATGCCGCTGGCCATTTGCACATGCTGTTTTCTCTGCGTGCCCCTCCTTTCCTGTTTATCTTTCAACTCCCATCACTCATCACATCCTCCTAAAATCTTTATTGACTTCATAACTGTGGCAGACTCCTATCATGTGGTAGGTTTTGTGTTTTATTTTTATAGCAATTGTAACACTTATATGTTCTTTTTTTGGGCACTTCCTTAATTTTCCTTTTACCAAATTACTGGCCATTTGGTCATGAAGATCAAGTGTTTTATTAGTTGAGTCAAATCTTGCTGCTTAGCACAGTGCCACACATATGGAAAGGTCAATAAATACTCAGCAATTGAATGGCAGTATAGGGAGTGATGAGAATAGAGTGGAGAATAGGACAAATGTAATCTTTGCCATTGTAATATTTACAATATAGGCAAATTAACATTGAGGTTTTATGAAACGAATGTATCAGTTTCATTATCTGTAAAATTTTACATATTTTGACTGAAATGAATGAAAGATGATTCATAACATTTTTCTCCTTGTTAAATTCTTTTAGGTATTTTGTGGGGATAGAATGGCTTGCCAACATGTGTTGATTTTGATATGGATAAAAGTTTTGTTTAGGAATGGCCATTAACAGAATTAAATGAATTAAAGTGCTTCACACCCTCTTTGCATTGATATTCAACCAAGAGTTATTCTCTTAAGTGAATTTGAAATATAGTTGACCCTTAACAACATTGGGGTTAGGGACCCACACACAGTAGAAAACATGTCTAATTTGACTCCCCACTAGTACTTAATAGCCTGCTATTGACAAGAAGCCTTACCCATAACATAATCAACACATATTTTGTATGTTGTGTTCATTATATACTGTATTTTTTATAAAAAGTTAAAGAAAATGTTATTAAGAAAATCCTTTTTTAAGAGTTTATTTATTTATTTTAGAGAGAGAGACAGAGACAGAGAGCATGAGCAGGGTGAGGGGCAGAAGGAGAAGCAGACTGACATGGGTCTGGATCCAGGGACTCTGGGATCATGACCTGAGCTGAAGGCAGATGCCCAAATGACTGAGCCACCTAGGCACCCCAAGAAAATCCTAAGGAAGAGAAAATATATTTATACTGTATTTATCCAAAACATCTGTGTATAACTAGACCTATACCGTTCAAACTTGTACTGTTCAAGGGTCAACTGTGTACATCTGCTTTGAGTGGCTGAGTCTCAGCCAATCATGTGGTTGCATCAGGAGCTGGAACATAATGTCTGAGTGGGTATCCTGGAGAAGGTTCATCTCCCTTCTACACTTATAGAATAAATAGATTGGTTCCCCTTACACGCAAAATGGAGGAATTGTTGTATTTATTCATGCTAAATAAGACTAGGTCAGCTGGCAAGAATTTCTCAGCATTTTGTCATGGTACTCACTGTCTTCATAGTAAATAAAATTTTTCTAAGAAATGTGTGACTTTTATGAAGAGTCAGATTTTGCCCTCGGTGTGAAGGTAGTTTTAATGCATCTATTAGAAAGAATCTAAAGTGCGTTTATGTTGTGAATAGCTGACCAAATGCATAACCTTCTCTCCTGCTGAGAAGAGGGAACGTGGTTGTTCCTTTTCATGGTCTGTGATAACAAGGCGTAGGGAGAGCTTCCTTAAAATTTTCTTAAGGTTGTTGCAGATACCAACTGACGTGCTCAGAAGTGCTTTGCTGATTGTCTTTTTAACTTCACATTCCTTTAATCATAGGTAGAAGAGAGATTTTTTTAGGAAGCTTCAATATTTTCCAAATGTAAGGAAAGCTTTTATTAACAGTTTTTGAGTCATTGGTGCATAGAAAAAGCTTAGGAAAGATGGAGCTATTTGAGGTGAAGAAACACATTTTTTTTCCTCATCCTTTCATCACTTAAATATATTAGAAGGTGTTCCTGTTAAACTTCCAAGGAAAATGTATCTTTTGAACTGTGTTAGTCATAAAAGAATTTTTTTCAAAAGGTACAAATTCTCTAAGGTGATTTGTGAAGATGGAATTCAAATATGTAACTAGTTTTGTTCTCTTTCTTGTTCCACAGTTTATTTTAAAATGTATATGTAAAATCCTTGCATTGTACTTAAAATTCATAAATGGTTTGAGTGTACATAGTGTCAGTGTCATTTAGTAGTGTCATAGTGTCAGTGTCAGTGTACATTTTTAACTAAAATATTTTTCATTTTAAAACATGAGCTGGGTAAATACTTCTCCACATTCTAATTCCAACATTTGGAATTGAAATTCCAAATCTCTGTAGTGGTAGTGATTTTATAGGAAAGCACACACATCTGTTAGAGTCAGAATGATATCAGATTTACTGTATTTTGCTTAGGTTTTTCATGAAGCAAATAATACCAACTGTTGATCTGTGTTACCTAAACTAGACTATTATGAAATATACATAGGTATATCATGGGCATTCTAAACTTGATGTGTTCCATAGGCATTGTTTGTCTCTCCCCTTCTCTTTATATGTACGTGTATGTGTACCAGATATCTCTACATATATATGTGGTATATATGCATATATGTGTATTTGTAAATGTATGCCCACAAATACATGTACATATACACACAAAAAACCTTACTTTCAATTTATTTCTCTGTGATAAAGTTGCACTTCATATATAATTATAGATGTATAACTATGTATAAACATATATGCCTTGTACGATGGCTGCGTCACAGAATTAAATGCAAACACCAAATACACAGACCTTAATATTGATTTGTAGCTGCTTTTGAATTTAAAATGATATGGAGTCATTCATTCATTGAACAAATGGTTGCTTAATATCTGCTATGTACTGGAGCACGAAAACATTGTTCCCATGTGTAGGTATGAAGGCTTCTCCTAATGCCTTTTTGCATACTTCATTTTTTTTGTCTGACTCAACTGAATTGGAGTTAGGAAACTAAAACATGATTTTAGATACTTGATGGGTTCAACTAAAATAATTAGGAAGCGTTTGTTACTTTCTCCAGTGCCTCTGATTATTGGCTAACTTAAGAACTTCTAGGAGTTAAAGAAAAACTGGTTCTCTGGAGTTTTCCATGAAAGTAATTCTTACTTAGACTTGAGGAACTACTGTGGTGCCATTTTTCAAGTTTTCATTTTTTGAGATGTCTCAAAACTTCCTAATGACAAGTCACTTATTAAGGAAAACTGCTATTTTTCATGGTGGAGAAAAGCTTTTTTCTGAGTATCGTAGTAGAAAGAAGAGGAGAGGAAAGGCAGTCTTAGGGAAAATAAAGGGGAAATGAAGAGATTTAAAAGCAGAAGTAGGACTTATGATTTTAATTTCAACAGGTAATGATCTTGGAAGTCATCATTTCTGCCCTTTTAAGAAAAGCCAAACTGAAAATCAGTGGCTTTTCTTGGACACGTGAGAGAAATGAGATCTCAAGGCAAACTGCTATGCTGAAATCTGAAAGACAGACTATATCCAGAGAGGCATATCTAAAATCTGCTTACTTGGAGCAGAAGCCACTGGAGCCTTAAACTGGTTAAGGATCACCAAAGTGGTAGTTTTGATGAATTTCCAAAGGTTACAGATTAGCGTGGTTGTGAAAAACTCTTTAGGGGTACAGTCTTAGAGGATATTACCATTGTGTCATGGGTTTTGCCCCCTGAGAAACTGAGGAAGACCCTCTTGTGGTTCTAGAAGGGAGAGGGGAAGAATACTCATTGTAAAATATGTCCAGAGCATTCGCCATCACAGAGACCTGTTCTCTAGGAGAATAGTCCTTCCCAGAGCCTTAATCCAACTGGGAAGAGGATTTCTCCCATTACAGCCCCTTTAGTCTTCTTGTCTTACTTGGGTTGAGGGGTAACTCTAAAAAACTGAGACTTAATCATAAGATTATGGAACTCTTCCTCTTCTCCCTACGGTACCCTCCCTGCCACCCAAACTCCAACACTCTTCTTTCAGCAACTGTCGGAACAAACAGACAAAAATCCAGTGAGGAATTAGTCAACCTGAGGAGCACTATCAATCAACTTGATCTTATTAGCATTTTTAGAATACCCCTTACAACAGCAGCAGAGTACACATTCTTCTCAAGCTCACATGCTACATTCTCTACCATAGATCACATTCTGGGTGAGTAAAAAAACAGGAATAAAATGTAGAAAGAAAAAAAATGGTAGAGGAAATTTACTTGGGAATAATTTTGGCAGGAAGAAAAATGCTAGAAGAAAAGAGAAGAAGAAAGCTAGAAAAAGAGAAAAATGAATAATAATAGTTACTTCTTTCTGAGCTTCTGCTGTGATGTGTGCAAGTTCTGTGCCAAACTCATTTCATACATTATCTCACTGAATCCTCACACACTCTGATTTGAACTTTCATCATCACTTGCAGATGAAGAAACTAAGACTCAAAGAAGGTCAGTAATTTGTCAGTGACTGAGCCAAGATTCAAAGCCAGAGACCTGACTTCAACCAAAATTTGACTTTGTTGATTCTATAAATATGGGGTTAAGGCTACCTTTCATGAAGTTGGGCTGGGTGGATCAATCTAGAATGGATCTATTCATCTGTAAGCGTTTTACAGGGTGCCTGGTGCCTGATAGTGTATTCCCATTTTTTCCAGATCCTTTCCCTAATCAGACTTGAGCTTCCCGGACTCTAGCCAACCTTCTTGGCAATCAGCTCTTCTTACCCTTTGCTATGTTTCTTGTTTTCCACTGCAGATCAGTGAAGTGTGTCAGGAATATTCTCATCAGTACCCCACAGACCTCAGTTCATACTATTTAATGTAGTGAAAAGGCTATTATAGTAAAGTTGGTGACCACATCTACAAGTATCACTATAAGTTACAAGTATCACTTATTCTTGGGAAATGGAATCAGGATTGGAATAGAAGCTATAGAAGAGATGGTTAAAAATCAGAAAGCCTTTTTCCATCTAGACTCTGACATCATATTCCTGAAAGCAGTGATATACTGCAGAATATTGCATGATTCTTAAGGGTAAGGACCATAACTTATTCATCTTTGTTTCCTTCAACTAGGGATTTTATAAATAGAAGTTGTTTTAATAAATGTTACATGAATTATAATCCTTCATAATCATTTAAAATGCCTCAAGTTTTAGAAAAAGCTCATAAATACATCATAAATATATTGCATACAAAATTAAATATATTTTATACAAAGGAATGCAGTGCAGTATTCATATAACACATAAATAATATAGCTGTATTGTATCATAAATTTGGCCTACATCTAACAAGCTAGCCATAAAAAGTATTGCCATTTTTTTATTCCTTTAAATTTAAGAGTTTGTTAGATGGCCCATGTTTCTGAAAAAGGCTGCCCTTGGAACTTTCAATAGTGCTTTTCTTTGACCTCAACATATGTACCTTAGCAAACAAAAAGTCATTCCATTTCTTGGCCTAGAGCTTAGCTCTTTAAAAAAAAAAAAAAGTCTGTTTTCCTCTTTGCAATTCAATGCAGAGTGTTAAATTGGTAAACCAGCACATTAGTAGGTAAATAGGTAAAAACATTTGGAATGGAGTTCCAAATTAAATGTCTTCAAATAAACCAAAAGAGGAAAATTATGGACTGCCTATATGACCACACATACTAAATTTTGGAGACTTACTATGACGGGGAGTTTCTCTTATATTCTGATTTCCATCATCCATCATCAAACAAGTGTTTTGTCAGTTAAAATTTTAAACATGCCATCTTGCAACAGATGAGTGCGACAGTATGACTCAGTGCAGCAATTATTCTGGTAATCACAGGGTTGGAATACTAGAATGTGTTAAAAGAGATTGGAATGTCACTACAGCAGTTAGTAATCAACATTTTAGATATTTTCTTTGTGAGTCCTTTGTGTTATATAGTTGGATCATGTAATATAGTTAATAGCATATGTGAAATGATAGAAGTGTGATGCAGTGAATTTTGAAGTGTGTGCATGTTTGTGATAGTGTCTGGATTTTGAATAATGATACTTTATCTAATGAACATTTTGTAAGTAGAAGTTGTTTTAATACATGAATTATAACCTTTCATTATCATTTAAATAGTAAAACATGCCACACGTTTTTGGAAAAGCTCAAAAATATATTGCATAGAAGATTAAATCTGTTTTGTACGAGTATATTAATACATTAAAAGTCCTCTCTGTTTCACTAAGTGCTTTAAAAATAGTAGATTGGTGGTTTGAGCCATTCAACTAAGTTGACTGGTTATTTGACTACTGAATATCTTGGCAGTTTTACTGATGAATCAATCGTCTTAATGTCATATATAGTTAATATTCTTCCATGCCACTGATCTTCCCTCCTCCCCTCCCCCCTTCCCTCCCTGCTTTCCTTCCTTCCACTGTGGATAACATTATTCCGTTTGTAGTTCAAACAAGATGAACTTTCAGTGGTACTTTGAGCCATTTACTAGTGATCTTTTTTAAACATTCCATGACTTAGTTTCCTCATTGAGAACCAACTTCATCTAATTCTTTTGAAGTGTGCCTGAAACATATTAAGATTTCTAGTATATTGAGAGCCAATTCAGGTGAATTTCATTCTACACATTGTATTCCTTCAGAATTTTTCAAGTCCCTGTTTATTATTTTTTCAGTAAACATCTTATTTAAAAAACATTAATTTTTGGGACTGATATGAGCTTTTTTTTTTTACATTATTTAGTATTAACTATTGTAAAATTATTAATGCCTCTTAGAGCCTGCTTCCTTTGTACTCCCACAGATCATTGAGGGTAAACTTCAGCAATGTTTCTTACTTGGGGAGACTGGTTACAGCCACTTTACCTCCTAACTTGATTCTGAAGGTGTTGGAGTCATAATTCTGTCACTAACATTTGCCTCCTGCATAACCTGTGATAATGTATTTTCATCAGAAAATGTTCCTAAATACGTCATGGAAGGCTCTTTTTGCTCTTTCCTTCCTGCGCTGTTAACTTTCTCTGGTACTCTTAATTCTTTGTAGCTTGGATTAAACCGTATACCCATGCCCAGATTTCTAAGAACCTTTCTCATTGTAGCATAAGTACTGTTGTGTTAGTGGGAAAAGAGTGACATCACCCATCACATGGAACTTTTCAGTGGAGGTTACCAGGTCCGCTTTTACAGATTCCCAATTATGGGGAGAGAGCACCTTACAGTCTGGAATGCTACTTTCGTTATTTCAGTGAAACAATGCGTGTTCTTTAAATCACCAAATGATTCTCTTGCGTAACATTTTTGATGTCCTCGTCAGTTTTACTCACTGGATTTTAGATTTCTCCTTTCCTGCATAAATTCATTAACTACACTGTCCTCCTGATAGTCCCGTCAGTGACTACAGAATCACTCTTCATAACTAATAAAATATCCTGAACTTGTGGTTTTTTGATATCCTCAACTGCTCTGGCTTTTGACAGTCCTTCATTACAGCCACCTAGTGGTGATGTCAAGTCTTGAGCAGTATTCCTCAGAAGTACTCTACCTTCAAATTGACTGCCTCAGAGTTCAACAAGGACCATTGTATATGTCCTCATGTTCTTGATAACTAACACTGAGATGACAATGGGAAAATTTGAACCCAAATTTCATCCTCCTGTATATTATTCATTTATCCACCTCTACTCCTAAGCTAGAGATGAGGATAATTTGTTTCAACATCACCCAGTTTCTTAGTTTTAAGATGGCTTGCCTTTTGGCCTTCAAAAGTTCTCCTTTGCGAGCACCATTCTGTAGGGTAGCAGATAATTTTGATATGTTATCTCTTGCAGAAATATACAAACAATAAAAACATTTATGCTATTTATTTGCAAACAGTAAGTAGTAAACACTTATAAACTCCTAGATTTATTTCATATTAACAATTTAATATATGTATGTGATTGCATACATTCTAATGTCACTTATGATTGTACAGAGTATGGTGACTGAATTTCAGTGAAAATTCTGTTTATGATTCCAATCCTTAGTATACTGTTTTAGATAATATGTCTCTTGTGGTCCATTTTAAGCTGTATCAGATTCTAGTCTTTCTGATTGCTTATCTACTAAGGATCACTTACTGTCCTGATTGGCCTGTTCACTCCTTTTCTAGGAGATAAAAGTAGAATGTTTTCTCTTTGCGCTTAGATAATTGCTTAACTACTCCTAACTGAAATACTCTCTACAATAGGTAGACAGTTAAAAATTTTACTTTTTAACTTCATGCCTTGCACATTTAGCTGTTTTTATTTTAAAATGTCATAATAGTAAGGAATATTTTTATTTTATTTTATTTTTTTGTAAGGAATATTTTTAAAATAATATGCCAGCCCAATTAAAATATTTTCATATTTCTATAGAAACATATTGGTAGATCAAAACATTGGCATTAAGTATACTAATTAGAACTATTTTTGTTTGTTTTTATGTAATTAAGATAAAAATGTAATCGTGTATGACAATAAAATTGGAGTGATTTAAAAATATGGTTTTTTCTCACAGAAAATTCTGTGTCCTTTTCTACTAAGGGCATGACCCAGAATTTGCATACATTGCTTCTGTGTTGTTCCCACAGACAGAACTTACTTGTAAAGGAAATTTTAAATTGTCCTTTTTCTAGGCAGCCTTGAGTTTGACTTAAAATAGTGAGTCTGAGGACTAGAGTGGTAATAGATATTGAAGAGGCAACTATATTCTCTACCTCTTATGTTGGTAAGATTTCTCCAGACATATTTCAGAAAAAATTTTTTGGTTGATCTTAGGTCATATGCCAGATCCAGAGGATTTAAAAATGAAGAGAAATGGTAGGGCATAGGAGTGCAATGCCTTGTGAGCTCAGGAGGGGGTGTTGTTAACTCAGTTTGGGGTGTGAAGGGAATTGAGAAACACTTCAAAAAAAATATGGCATTAGTTAAGTGAGTTCAAATACAATTAGAGTTTCCCCAGGTGAGTAATGGACCAAGACTTTCTTGGTAGTGGAAGGCAGTAGAATATGAGACTTCGAAATATGCCTTTTGGTGTATTGATTATTTGGGGCTATAGACACTTGAAAAACAAATGCAGGTAGAGGCTTTCTCTAAACTCTATGTGCCTAAAGACAGATTCTCCAAAAGGAATTCACTTATCTACAGTACCTACCCAGAAGTTTATCAACCAGGCAAGATTGATTCTTATCACAGGAGAGACTAGAAGTCTGTGCTGCACCCAGATAAGCTTTGTCACAAACTATCATACCTCCCATCTATTCTTTAAGGCACCATTCACCTTTCCTAAAAATCACTTACTATCCTCTAAGAGACCTACTACATCCCTCTTCCCCTTTCTCTATTAAGACAGTATTTAATCCTGAATTGTAAGCCACCTCAGGGAGTTACTCATTTCTCCTGACCACCTTCCATGTATACATATGCACACATATTAATAAATTTCTGTTTGTTCTTCTCTTGTTAGTCTTTTACTACAGGACCCTTAGCCAAGAATTCAGAAGTATAGAGGAAAATTATTTTTCCTCTCTTCCATTAATGAGTGACACTATGAAAACTAGCTATGTCATGAAATGTCACAACACAGAGAACAGGAGTAAGTTCAATTTGGTTGTACTAGAAGGTTTGTAGAGAGAATGTGATAGAGATGAACTATAGAGGTATCTCTTGGTGTGATGTGAAGGGTCGTGTATGTTTGAATTTCATTAAATAGATCAGGGATCCACAAACAGGGGCCCCTGGGCCAGATTCTCCTTGCCACCTGCTTTTGTAAATAAAGCTATATTGGATCATAGTTCCATGCATTTGTTTACCTTAAGTATCTATGTTGCCTTCTTGCTACATTGGTGGAGTTGAGTAGTTGTGATAGATAAAATAAGGTTCACAAAGCCTAAAATATTTTCTATCCAGTCCTTTGCAGAAAAATATTGCCAACCCCCCAGATGTAAACAGTGATTTCTTTTTGGAAATTTTAAAGCAGTAGAAAC
The DNA here is from genome assembly GCA_002007465.1 of Ailurus styani. Taxonomy (NCBI): domain Eukaryota; kingdom Metazoa; phylum Chordata; class Mammalia; order Carnivora; family Ailuridae; genus Ailurus; species Ailurus styani. The sequence goes on from LNAC01000095.1 coordinate 230,310, forward strand.
CCACTAATGGGAGCTCTTTCAAGAGCATATGGAATAACAACTTACTCATGTTGGATATCTTGATGAAATATTTTTTGTTTTGCTTTGTTTTTGTTTTATTGTTAATGTAGACAATGCTTATAGACCAGAATACAAAAGAATCAGAAGAGAATGCACTATAAATAATCTGTTTACTGCCACTGGGGAAAGCAATTCAAAAAAAGAATTGAAGATTTTGCTGAAAAGGTATTAGACTTTGCTTTAAGAAGGACCAAAACTTTTACCTTGAAAAAATGGGTGGGCTTGGGTTGCTATTTTAATTAATACTTGAGTTTGCCTTTCATTGAGAACTTTCACAGTAACATTAATTATTGGGAGTCATCTTGGTTATGTTCACTGTCATTCCAACACAATAGGAGCTGCTACAATAAAGCAGTTCTGGGCCATGACAAATACTGAACAACCGCAGAGTACATGTGGGTTAACTCACCATCTCTAGACCTAGAAATTTGTCAGTTTTCAGAATGACTTCTTTCAAAAACAAGCCATCCCCATATTTCCTACACTTGAAGTTTTTCAAGAGCTCTTCATGAAGTTGTCATATGGTATTAATGCACAATGAGCATCATTCATTTAGTCTACATTAATCTGACAGACATTATACTTTAAGTAATTACTGCCTACTGCATTACCTTTGTCCTTTGTGAGCTTTAATTTCACATGTCAACAGTAATCACTTTGGAGTGCGATATTTGTAGATACAAAAATGTCTTGCCTTGGCAAATGTGTACTTGAAAAGTAATGCCTTAAGCTAGGAACTCTTGTGCTTTTGTTTGCTTCCAATAATACCACTTTTTAAACAAGTTTTTAAGGTTTACTGTCACTAATGTAATTTTTTTATTCCATTGTTTTAAATAAAAATATTTTCTCTTTTACTAATGCAATATAAATCACTGTGACCTGTTATTAAACAATTTCTGATAGAACCCTTATATTCATTGTCGTAATGTGATATCCCATCAATTCCTTGGATTTTAAATGACAGCCATACTATAGAATTGGCTTTATTTTTTTGTATAGTGAGCATGTAGACTGGTCTGATGTATTTAATCTGTTCTCAGGAAGCTCTCCCTTATTGGAAAAAGATGTTGGATAAATCCCTTTAAGACTTATTTAAAAAGCATTATTTCATAGTTAAAACATGAAAAGCAAACTGGCAAGTAAGAAAGAAGTGTATGACAAATATGTAAAGAATTAAGAAAAATAACTCCTTTCTTTTTTTTTTTTAAGATTTTATTTATTTATTTGACAGAGAGAGAAAGATCACAAGTAGGCAGAGAGGCAGGCAGAGAGAGAGGGGGAAGCAAGCTCCCCGGTGAGCAGAGAGCCCGATGCGGGGCTCGATCCCAGGACCCTGGGATCATGACCCGAGCTGAAGGCCGAGGCTTAACCCACTGAGCCACCCAGGTACCCCAAATAACTCATTTCTTAATAGGAATTAAACAAAAAATGTGCACGTTCAATTCACGATGTTGATACAAATGGCAGATAAATACATGAAGAAATGCATAGCCTCATTGTACAAGGAATGTATATTAAAAGCATAACAATATAATGGTATTTCCACTTACTTGATAGCAAAGGTGAATAAAATATTAACTGCAGTGGTAGCTTGAGTACATAAAGACATAAACACTTTACAGGCACCTGGGTGGCTCAGTGGGTTAGGCGACTGCCTTTAGCTCAGGTCATAATCCCAGGGTCCTAAGATCAAGCCCCACATCAGGCTCCTTGCTCAGCGGAGAGCCTGCATCTCACCTCTCCTTCTGCCTGCTGTTCTGTATACTCGTGCTCTCTCTCTCTCTCTCCCTCTCTCTCTCTCTGTGTCAAATAAATAAATAAATAAATCTTAAAAAAAAAAGAGACATAAACACTCTAATCTTCTGTTCACAAGGGTACAGTTTTTAGTCTTTCTGGAAAAGAGTTTGGCTATATCTACCACATTTTAAGTGTTACACTGTTTATGTACCTATTTTAGTAATTACTTAAGAATTTATGCTAAAGAAATAGTAAAATAGGGGCATAAAGATGCATGCATAAGACTGCTCATCATAGCATTGTTAGTACTGAGAATAAGTAGAAGCAACCCAGGTTATCATTTATTGGGAGTTGGCAGAATACCATATGGTACACTCATAAAATGGGTATTATTTAGTTACTGTAAATGATGAGTAAAAGTAATAGTTTCTTTTTCAAATACTTTCCCCTTTGCTTCCCTACAGCATACCTATATTTTCCTTTAATGTCTCTGAATTTTGCCCCTGTTTGAAGATTCATTCTTCCCAAACTGGGAGTTAGATTTTGAATCTCACAAAGTTCTACCCAAGATTCACTTCCTTTTTCGTACTTTCTCCTTTGATCATATATGTTTTTTCAAACTGTTGGTGCTGACCAAATCTTGAGGTATAGAATCAACCTAAGTAGTAATAATCAACATTTTAAACATTTATTGTAAAGGCTATTGCACGGGCAAAGGTCGAGAAATGCTGGTTTGTTTGAGGAATTTCAAGACGTTCTGTAAAACTGAACTGTTCATTTGGACAAGTTCTGGGATTTAAGCCTGCTGAGTAAGGCCACGGAGGGCATTGCATGCTGTGCAAAATGGATAGTATTTTATCCTGAAAATGATGAAGGGGCAGTGATATTTTAAACTGGCTTTTATTGAGGAATTTAATATACTGACTATGTAAGCAGGAAGAATGGTGCATATATATTCCGTTTACTAGAAATGTAAATAAGACATTCTAACATATCCTGCTGGCTAGGGTGACATCCAGGCTCATCAAAACATCTCTGCAGAGACTGATCTTATATCAATAATCTATTTGTACCTATTCGAGCAGCTGATCACCATAATATTCATCCTTGTACTTTCAGGGTTGTTGTATTTGTATCACCTGTGATCTTTACTATTAAATCAGAAGCCCAGAGTATGTGTGTCTAAGTCACAGAAAAAAGTATTCATCTTATCCTGTATGGCTATGTTACATGTTAACTGGGAAGCCACAGCATCAAATTATTATTGTAATCCTCGTATTATTTGGATTCAGTGAAGTCCAGTGTTACCTTTTAAAACTGTTGCGAGTTTGGATTGTTGATAAGACTCTGTGAACTTGGACCCCACATTTTTCTTGAAGCCATCTTTAGAAACCCCATAAAAGCTTGTTCTTCATTTTCTGTCCTTAGATTTTGGTTAGCACTGTGCTCATAGTGAGTCCACAGCAGGAATGAAGGAAGGCTTTCTGGAAAAGAAAAACTTATCTTAAAAGCCTATGCAAATTAATTTTCTCCTACAATGTTTGTCATCAAAGTAAATTTAGCTATGACTAAGGCAGTGCAAAGATAGTTTGTCGGTTTATCCTTGTCTTATTTTTTCATATCTTTGACAGTGTTTGAATAAATTCTAAAATGTGTTACAGATGCCCTGACTTATTAATTGTAATATTCAGTAGTCAAATAGATAACTTCCATCTTTTCTTGCTGATTCAGAGTCACCATTATAGTTTCGCAAATCATAGTAATTCCTTAAATTTATGTAATGCATTAGACTAAATAGGTATATGTTAAATTACTTGAATAATGTGAAATTACATATTTATGTTAACAAGTCTTAAAATAGTAGAAGCTATTAAGTCTGCATTTAATAGCCTCATCCTTAAAAGTTTTGGGATTCTCGAATCTACTTTTTAGGTTTTTCTGCCTTCCAAGTCTTATGGGATTCTTATTTTCTTTTAGTGCTGTAGCTGATGTGGTTTTCTCAAATAATGCCTTTCCTCCTAAGGAAAAGGCCATGACTTTTGTGTGTAAAACAGAAGGACATTTTGTTAAAATGGCCGTTTGAAGTGTCATCTCACGTTTTTTTTTGTTTGGTTTTTTTTGAGCCTTAGAGGTCTGATTGCCTATCAATACATTTGTTTTGTTTTGTTAGTATCTTCAGGGTCTGATTAACAGGAAAATGTAGTAGGCACAGGGGAAGGGGAAGAGTCCTTAGCTTGAGAAGGGAAAATGAAAGGATTATACAAGGTTTGATCCAGTGCCTTTTATTCTTATATATATATATATATATATATATAGCGTGATACCAAAGAAAAGACAAGACAGGGGGAAGAAAACTCAGGAGCATGAGGAATGGAAATAAAAAGATTATACAAGATTTGATCTTATAAAATTTTTTTTTTTAGAAAATAAGCAACCAGTCAGTGAAAGAACAAGCTAATAAAAAGCAGTCTTAACTCCATATTTATTGAACACCTAATTATCTTTTAGGTTTTTAAGGATTTCCCCTTAAAATGTCTCTAAGTTTATTATCTTTAAGACTCCCACCTATTTCCCTATTATTGTTGGCTGCTGTGTCTGTCTTCCTTATGACCTTTTAAAGAGGATCTAAGAGCTGAGAAAGATTCAGATGGAAGTATGCCCAGATAATGGCAGCAAAGATGAGCCCCTGGAGGCCATTCTTTGGATTCAAAGAGGAGCCAGAGGGGAGGAGGGGTGACCTGGAAACTAAACTAAGATCCAGAAGTGAACCCAGACAATTAAATCTTGCAGAAGGTCCCTGGGTGATTTCCTTAAAAACATATCAGCTGTCCTGTTATTTTAAGCCACTTAGGCATGAAAGAAGACTGTATTTTAGTACCTTCCTGAGCTAAGGAACAAAATTTCCAGAAGGGTAGAGGAAAACAAAAATACTCTCAAATATTTTACAGACGAGTAATCATAGCTACTTTAGACTCCATTTGCCCTTGGTTAATTATGTACTACTTATTTTTTTGTTTTTTCTTTTTTCTCCCTTTTCTCTGCCAGGAGAATAGTCTCACCCAACTTTGAATTAACTCTATTTTTTGTAAAGATTTATGATAGTAAGAACACTTAACATGAGATCTTTTCTCTCAACAGATTTTAAGTGTATGGTACATTATTGTTGACTGTAGGTACAGTATTTTACAGACAGTCTCTAGAGCTTGTTCATCTTACTTTACTGAAACTATAAGCCCAGTGATTAATAACTCCCCATTGTCCTCTTCCCCCTGGATTCACATTTTAAATAAACAATTCATAGCCTTGCCTTGTGTGCTATGCTGGACACCCGACTTCATTGTTTTAATTGTTTGATCAGTCTTTCATGAATATCAGATAAAGTGCCCAGTAAAAACCTGACAGATCATCCATGCCCTTAAATATTAGTGGTCTTGTAAATAAGATACCCTGTGTTAGGGTAAGATGAATTAAAAACAAAGTCAATTCCCAGGAAGTTCTCTATCTAATAAGAAAAATCATGCATATTAAAAACAGCTAAAATAGAAAAACAGTAAGAGGGGCTCAGATAAAGTCTTTTGACTCTGAACCATCCATTGTCTATTTTCATTTTCCTAATAGTAGACCATGGGGATTTTCCTTATCTTCCTTATATGGATAGGTCAGCAGTGATACCTCCTTCATACAGATGGGTTGATCCAGAGAGCTTGCTGACTCCTTTATTTCCAGAAAAATTTCTGACATGATCTGGCTTGGATCAGATGACTTTCACCTTCTAGAATTGAGTCCGGCAGTGTATATGGGAATTGGATGCTGTGATAGCTGTCTTTAGAAAAGTCGGTGGTTTGTGTACTTTTGGATGTAGTTAATCTCTAGGGTATACACCTCAGTAGTAAATATCTTTTTTTTAGAATTTGACCAGAAAGACTAACGCTAGGGAGTCTATGTTTTATCTTTACTTAAAAAACAAAAATAGATTTTAGTACTTGTAGCTCACCCTACTCAACATTTTAAATCATTTATATATTTGATCATCAGAAAAAAAAAATATATATATATATATATTGGCAGGCAGAGAGTTGAGTTCATCTGCCTTCCCTTTGTCTACCCAGCTCTTCGGTAATCACATGGGGGAAATCTCATATCCTGATTGCACTTGGTTCCTGTCAAGCTGAATATGCTTTCATTTTGACACCTACATTCTGCTTTTAAATTTCATGCCATTTGCATGGATATCTGGTTATATATGGGAAATCTTTGACTTACTCTGTCTACACTATTGCAGAATTAATTATTTCTGCATTGGCTCTGGGTACAATGGGAGCATTGAGAGTTTGAGGAAAGAGAATTATTTTTTTTAGGCCGTTTTTCTAGAGTTAAAGGCATTAATCACAATAGAAAATTTCCTTTTAGATTTATATTTATTTAAATAATCTGACATTGATGAATGCTAGCATGTGGGATAAATGTAGAAGAAGTTCTTACAGTGTTTTTATCCTAGATGCCAACATCATAGAATATATTTTAATTAGCTTCTTTCTACTTTTAGTGCCCTCTAAATGATACCCTGTTCCACATAAAACTTGCCCATCTCACCATCATTTTTGATGTAGCTGTGCTCCAGTCTGCTTGGACTTACGGAATTAGAGAGTTAAGTTTTTTCTATTCAAAGAACTTAGTAACAAAAGAAAACAAATCTGACTCATGTGTCTTGAGGAAGAAGTTTTCTCTCTTGCTCTTTTCAATGAATGTCTTACCTATACCCAGAAAATGTAGACTTAACCCTTCTAGTTTCTGATTTGTTAAAATATATTAAGAGGTACAAGTGACATAAAAAGCAGTCCTCGTCAGGTAGTCACATGCAAAATAAAATCAGAACTGGTTACCTGGGGTTCTATTAGGAGAAAAATTTACTACAAACATGTCATTGTGTGGATAGTTCAAATTTAATCCAAGGTAAGGGTGAACCCTTAGTTTTGGTGATGAGATTCTGACACAATCACTCGAGCTATGAATATGGTAAGTGGGGCTAGGGATTTCCAGATTCTTATTGACTAATAAAAAACATTTTTTCCCCTAGCTTTACGTAAATTCCGAAGTCAACTGCCTTGAACTTTGTGGACTACAGGCTGTCATCTGATTGCTCCTTCATATAGCATAGCTGATTAAGCTTCATGTTAAATAAAGCATCCTATGAAAATGTCCTGTCTCTAGATTACTTCAAGTACCACTCAATCCTGTAAATTTCTGTCCTAGCCAATACTTTCCTTTATTAGCTTTCCTAGAATGGTCCTCTTTGTTGAGACTCAAGAGTGATTTTTTTATACTTTATTTAAAAAAACCAATTAACTTATTGGGACACGTGGGTGGCTCAGGCATTAAGTGTCTGCCTTCAGTTCGGGTCATGATCCCAGAGTTCTGGGATTGAATCCTACATCAGGCTCCTTGCTCAGCCGGGAGACTGCTTCCTCTCTGTCTACTGTTCCCCATGCTTTTGCTCTCTCTCTCTCTCTCTGACAAATAAATAAATAAAATCTTAAAAAAAAAACTTATACCCCCCAAATTATAGATCTAGCTTAAGAACATAGAAATATGCTATTTCCTACATAAAAAGCAGATAAGCTCAAAACGTACCTTTTCTATCTATAACTAAATCTATTCTACTTGTGGAGAAAGCCAAAAGAAGCATTTTTTTATGGTGCATTCCACATTTTACCTGGCTCTTTTTCTTTGAACAGGAACCTGTTTAGGCTAAGGATTTTAAAATTGGTATAGAAGTCAGGTTATTCGTGTCTTCTTAGAACCAGCCTCTAAGTGGTTCTAGAGTGGTTCACCAGGGTGGTGGTGCAGTCAAGCATCTGACTCTTAGCTTTTGCTCAGGTCATGATCTCAGTGTCATGAGATCAAACTCCATATCAGCCTCTGCGCTCAGCGTGGAATTTGCTTGAGATTCTCTCTCCCTTTCCCTCTGTCTTTCCTGCTCATGTTCTCTCTCTCTCAAACAAACCTTAAAAAAAAAAAATAATGAACCAACCTCTTTGTTCTACTACAAAATCCGATATTACAAACATATGAAGGTACCTTGTCCTCTTCAGCCTTATATTGTCCCGCCCTAGCCCTCCGCAATATCTAATTACTTCACTATGGTTTATTTTTTTCACAGCACTTAGCACTATCTAGAACTAAGCTCTCCCGTACGGTAGCCACTGGCCACATATAACTCTTTAAATTTGAAATTGTTAAAATAAATAAAAAGAAATTGAAAATTAAGTTTCTCAGTCACATTAGCCATATTTCAAGTGTTCAGGAGCTACATGTAGCTACTGGTACTGTATAGTGTAGCTCAGATCTAGAACTATCGTGTTCAGGTGTTTATTTCTCTATAATGCTGCCTCTCCATGTATACCTCTCTCATCTCTGGTTTTGTTTCTCTCAACTAGAATATAAACCCCAGGAAAACTGTGCTCGTTTATCTCCTTCACTGGTGTTTCTGCAAGCCAGGAGCAATGTGGCAAATAATAGACTCTTGGTGGACATTTGCTCAATAAATAATTAATGAATATTAAAGAGCAGAATGAATGGCTTTCAAATGTGCTGTTCCAGAATAGTGTTCGACATTCAAAAGGATGTTTCTCAATATTCGACTGATTTAACAGAAACCAAACCAAACCAAACAAAACATAAAAGCTATACTGTAAATCATTTTATTTAGTTCAATTTTGACCTGTTTGCTTTGGAGGAGTCATTCGAAAGGAGCATTTTTAGGACATCTGGGTGGCTCAGTTGGTTGAGTGTCCTACTCTTGATTTTGGCTCAGGTTGTGATCTCAGGGTCATGAGGTCGAGCCCTACATCGGGCTCTGTGCTCACTGGGGAGTCTGCTTGAGGATTCTCTCCCTCTACCCTTTCCCCACTAGTGCACATCCATGTGAACTCTCTCTCTAAAATAGATAAATCTTAAAAAAGAAAAAAGAAAGTAATATTCCTAAAGAGATGTCCTGTGGATGATCTGCTGAGTTTATCTTTGATATTATACCCACATTAGGGGCTCCTGGGTGGCACAGTTGGTTGAGTGCCTGACTCTTGATTTTTGTCTCAAGTCATGATCTCAGTGTCATGAGATCAAGTCCCACTTCAAGTTCCACACTCTGTGTAGAGTGTGCTTGGGTTTCTCTCCCCTTCTGCTCTCCCCACCAGTGCATGATCTCCCTCCCTCTCACCCCCAATCAATAAGTAGATCTTTAAAAAATGTTATATCCACTTATAAAGCATTATCACACATCCATCTGCAGGTTAAAATCCTCAGAGCATCTTAATGTTTTGTTATTGTCATTGGTTTGAGTTGGTTTGGTTTTTAATCATTTTCTGGCTATAAGTAAAGTCGAACATCTTATATTTGTTAGTTATTTGTAATTTCCCTTTTCTAATTTGACTTCCTGACGCCTTCCAAAGGTTCCCATTAGATGGGGGAAGGAGTTTTTGTTGTTGTTTTTGTTATTTTAAGGAAACCAAGAATAGAATTTGTATGTTGAAGCCCTAACTCCCTCATTCAATGGTATTCGGAGAGGGGGCATTTGGGAGGTAATTAGAGATAGGTGAGGTCATGAGGGTAGAGCTTCATGATGGAATTTGAGCCCTTATGGGAGGACACACAAGAGGGCTTTCTTGTTCTATCTCTGCAAACACACAAAGAAGAGAACATGTGAGCACCTGGTGAGATGGGAACCAACTCCAAACCAAGAGAAAAGACCTCAGAATGCAACCTACCTCAGTGACACCTTGATCTTAGACTTCTAGCCTTTGGAACTGTGAGAAAATAAGTTTCTGTTGCTTATACCATCCAATCTGTGGTATATCCTTGTCACTCTGTTCCTCTCCTAAGCTGACTGAGCTGATTAAGACACTGGGGAAAGAGGAAAGAATAGACGGAGGAGAGAGGAAGGATCCAGACCCATATCCTAGACCCAACCTGATCATCTTTTCCCTAGAAACACTTTCCCCTTGCATTTCCTTTGCTCCTGACCTTGATCTTCTTTGGGAGCAGACTTGAAGACAAAGGATAAAAGAAGATATACTCATTTCTCTCTTCCTTGTAACTTTTTATTTTAATAAGATAGCACATTTTAAAAGAACTACATGCCCTTTACTTAAAATCACCATTTGTGTACATTTTGTCTCATTTGCTTTATCATCCTCTCTTTCCACACATGTATATTAATATTAAAATTTTTGAGATAATATAATTTAATAGTAAATTGGGAGTAAATTGCAAACAGCATGTTCCTTTATATATAAATGCTTCAGTATATTTTTCCTAAGAGCAAAGACATTTTCTCATTAGTAATTAGAAATTTTTTAGGGCGCCTGGGTGGCTCAGTGGGTTAAAGCCTCTGCTTTCGGCTCAGGTCATGATCTCAGGGTCCTGGGATCG